>JAPZVO010001162.1:0-21131 GCA_029962745.1 Echinometra lucunter | reverse complement strand
GAAGAGAAAGATGAGGGGACGATGATCATGAAGAAAGAACAAAAACAAGAACAAGAAAAAAGAATAAATCAGAAGAAGAAGGAGGAGGAGGAGGAAACGGAAGAAAGAAGAAAAAAAAGAAACAATAAGAGAAAAAAGGAGATGCTGAAGAAGAAATAAGAGGAGATGAGAAAGGAGAAAAAGAGAATAATGATGATGATGATTATGAGAGAGAGAGAGAGAGAAGAATCGGTAAATATGTGTAATTCAATGGAAACTATTTTTTGAATGAAGACTTAAAAAGAGAAAGGCTGAGAGAGAGGGGGAGGAAGAATAAGAGATAATGAAAACGTATATTCATATTTGATAAATGAAGAGAGAGGGGTAAAGAGGGATGAAGGAATAAGAAAGTCATAGTGAGAAGAGGGTGTCGAATGACAGGGTACTTTCTTATTGATCTCATAACATTATACATTCGGGGGGGGGGGCTTCAATTTATTTCTATTTCCTTTACACTCTCCCTCTCTCCCCTTCCATCTCTCTCTCTCTCTCTTGCTCGCTCTTTCTATTTCTTCCCTAGCCCTAACCCCCGCCTTTCTCCCCCTCTTTCTCCCCTTTTCTCATAGTCGCAGGATTATACCATTTAAATAAATAAAATCTTAAAATCATGAATGAAACAGCCTCATCAATACACATAACTTTATGCATATTTATTACATTTCACATCTTTCGAAGAATGTTTTCAATATACATGTACATGTATTCTTTTCACGAAGAAACGCACTATAAACCAATGTTTATGATCCAATGAGGCTGTTACATACAAAATAATTATTTGTCAATACAATATAATATTTTAGGACTATACAACCCCATGCATAATCAGTGTCTCTGGAAAAAAAATACCTCTCCATTCCATGCATTGTCTTATTTTCCTTTATACCCCTAGAATGCCAGTATAAGTTTGTTTGTTTGTTTGTTGTGGGAAAGGGAATTCATAGTAAACTTTTTGAACATTTTAGACGATTGGCACACTTTCACATTTGTTATAGATATCTTCTAATATTAGGGTAACAATAAAGGGTTTAAACCTTTTAATATTCTGTTTATTTCATTTCCCATGTTCACTTTGTTTAAAAATACATCTCTCTGACAAGCCGTGATGTTCCTTATTTGGCTATAAATATGATTCAAACTGAATGAAAAAAATAATGATGGAAGGAAATTCAAATCTATGTCTCAAATAACTCTTGTGTTGCCTGAATGCGGCGTAGTTACGATGTTGAAATACTACAAATGTAATCCACATTTTAGCTTGATTATGTAGAAAAAGAGATTAATGAAAAAAAAAGTTCCCTTCCAAAACATCGATCGTTTTCCTTGCCTTAAAGAGACAGTTTTCCTTGCCTTTTTAGACAAATTAATGACTAATTGAAATATTTTTCATGTACATATCTAACAGCCAAGAGGATTCTTTTTAAAGATAGCAATGCGCATGTAGAGATTGATAAACATATTCAACAATTTACTTCTACAAAAAATCCTATTAAGCCACAATTTATAGAAAATCATGTACTAATTATGTCTTCAAACCTTGTTCATACAAGATATGCTAAACCACCTAAAAGGGGGCCACAGAAAAAAATAAAACTAATTTACATGCAAAGAAATAAGTGAGAGTGAATACTCTTTCAAACATTTAGGAGTGGTATGCACACCAGGAGAGTGGTTTCAATCACTCATTTAAGAGGGGATTTCCAATCCCCTACGTATATATCAGTGAACATGTCTGTCAGAAATTGACACTGCTGAATATTTTTGAGAATGATAGTCAGCCATGCAGGTCGTCTATCTTTATGGGCAATATAGGTGAACTCTCTATGTGCTTTCCCCCTTACAATTCCTTAGTCTTAGTTTGAATGTACGGTATATTGTTTGATTTCAACCTGTCCATTCAACTTTTCTAGTGCATGTTGAAAAGCTCCAAATAAATGTCATCAAAGTTTACTGAAACACTTCCCAAGTGGTTCAAAATGTCAAGTATGAACAAGTTCTGCAAAAAAATACATGTAAACCATGAACGAATTAATTCTGAAAGTAAAAAATGATGTAGAGAAAATGATTAATTCCAGTATACAGAATTACAAATTACATGTACCGAGCCTGGTAAGATAAAGCTTAGAGATTGATCACGCAACTGAGTTTTGGTAGTCACATCTGGGGGCGTTTCATAAAGCTTTTCGTAAAGGTATGAATGCCTTTACGAACAACTGGAATATGAAGTGCCGAATGGGATGCCAAATTTTTTTAACTAATGTTTACACAAAGTGTTACTGCATTTCCATAATCTCAATCAAATTGTGCAAAAAAATGTACATTGCACTGAAAATTATTGGAAACAATAGCAATGTTAATCTACGTCTGCGTATTTCCTATGAATAGCTGACGTCATTCATAAGGATTGAGAATCCCATTTGGCTTGCCATATTAAAGTTGTTCGTAAATTCATTCGTAACTTTACGAGCAGCTTTATGAAACACCCCCTGTGTGTCTACCATACATTCAATTGCTAAGCTCATTCTTTCACGGCCCAGTATTGCTGAAAACGTTCAAGGAAGAAATACCAGTCCAACGTTAGAGTTGATTGAAGGCAACAAAACATTCAACATTTAATACAATCTCTTTGACTCAAATACCTATATTGAACCCATGTGAGAATGTGTGAATGCATAAACCAAGGCATGTACAACGATATTATTTCTGTCAACAGGAGAGATATAGCCATTGTATTAGTCAATGTTCGATCAAGACAAGCTTAAAACTGTTTCATATATGACCTCTGTCATTTATTTTTATTTCATCAGTCAATGTTAGACAAAGACAAGATTAAAAATGATTCATTCTTAAAAACTCCAGGTCAGGTTGACCTAGAAAAGAGTCCTTTGTGGCAACATTCCTTTTGGGGTCCAAAATGGCCCCGGAATGGAACAGAGAGTGGCCCAAATGGACTCTTTTCCGGGTCAATCTGACTCAAGAATTTTGAAGAGTCTTGGATACCCCGCTTTCATGACTTTTGCCGTTTCTTTTATTCGTTATGATTTTAACACAAAATGAGCATATCATGCATGATTTTTTCGAGAAGTAATCATGTCCATAAATACATGAACTTTTGAAACTATAAAGTCTTTTAATCCCTCAAAGGAAAACAAAAGAGAGAAACATACAATGTGGAGGGATAATACTGAACACCTTGTAGCAGCAACAACAACAACAAAAATGCAGCAACATAAATAATTGTGAATACAAACACAACACAGCCCATACCTTCATACATTTGAATCTTTTGAAGAAAGGAAAGTTTATGGTCTGTCCAATGTTGTTTCAATGATCCACACAATGATTTAATGCTAGAAGGGCGTTAAGTCAATTTGGTTTACATAGAGTTATTGTGTTTCTTGCACTCAGCTGATCATGTATTTTGGCAATATGTATTTGTCCAATATTCAGTCCAATCCGATTCAACACAGATCGTTTTCCTATAATCACGGAATACAATATTGTTCCAATGGGGCAGTGATATACCACAATCGGGAGTCAACTCAACTAAAATATGGGTTTAAAAATCACACGAGGTAAAAGGGAGACTTTTCCTATAAAATTCTACTTTCTACAAGCGATTCTTTGTTGAGGATGCTGGAAGCTGCATTCCAAGTTTATCATCTTGCAATATCTGGGGGGGGGGGGGGAGGGGTTAAACACTATTTCGTTTAAAGTTCGCGTATAGCTTTGGTAGCAAGAGGAAATTGAAGGATAACCTTGTCATTTGCTGTTTCATGCTCTTCTCAAATTATTAAAAGCTGAATCCTGTGGTACCTACTACAGTATCCAACAAAAATTGAATACACTCTTGAAGGTGTGCTTAACAATTGTTGCCACAATTTAAAACAAATTCCTTTAGCTATCACATTCTTGTTTTGGAAGAGACAGTTCCTATCAATACAACTGCGTAGGTCAATTGACCATTGTGCACAATGTAGAGTACATAATAGTGAACCTCACTAAGGACATCCAATCAATAATGTGTGTAGGTAATACGAGACCACCAATGTGGCGGCTATTGTCATGCATGATTACTGTGTGAATTTTGCATTGATAAATCGTGTAAGCTTACTGTCATGGATTTTTATGTTTGAAAACTGGCAAAATATATTATATTCAGAATATTAGCAATAAAGAAAATTCCTGCTAATTAAGTGATATTTTGGTGCAGGTTTAAAACGCTTTTGGAGGACTATTTTTTTTTTTCTTCTGGATGACCTGAAAAGCATCTCTCAATTAATTGCTTGTTTGTTTTTTAAGGATTTTTTTTTAAAGGAAGTTACTGAAAACATTGGTAAAACTTATTCGTGTGTGTCTGTATCCATGTTTATGCTACTTACGCAAATGAGCTTAAGGGTCTCGTATTCCCTACAGTTACCCTAAATTCAATAATCTTGTAATGACATAACTAATATAATGAAACGACAATGTTAAAGGGAGAACATAATTACTGAGGAAATGAACTAAATTAATAAAAGTTGACCTGTTTGAAAAACAGTAAAACAGAGGAGCAGGCTACAAAGGCATAGCTTGTAAGGCGCAAAATCACACTTGAAAACAAACATGCTTTTACTTTCAGGAGAGCTGTACAGAAACCAGTTATTCTTTCCACATCAATCATTCTGCGTCCCCGCATTTCCTTTGGAAATATGCCCTATTGCACAATTACCCTCCCCCCCCCCCTCCGGTCCCATTTACTTGTCACGAAGAAGTTGCTCGATTCATTATTTCCGGTAAGCCTCAGTTGTATAAGAGATATTGTGCAATAATTTTTGGTCTTCCCCTCGAGCATCATTAAAGTTGTAATATGCCCTAAACTATGCACAAAAAATCCGATTTTTAAAAAAAAAATTCATGAAGAATCCATTTACAAAAAACATGAGTATAATATGTACATTTATTTATATTCACAAGTTTTTCTCCAACCAAAAGATACAATCAAAGATTTTCCTCAGCTTTTTTTATTTTCTTAAATGACAAGTTTGGATTTCAATATACTGTACATAAGGTATATGTACAGGTATAATCCAGAATCTGAGGGAAATGTCACAAAAGCCAATTATTTTTATACGTTTACGTTGTTTAGTTTAGTACAAGGTTGACTTAGAAAGTGAAGTCTTCAAAAGCACTGGACGGATCATGAATAAAAATGATTTTTTTTTTCCATAAAGACCATTCTATGGTAGCAGTGATCGTTTTTATTTCATGAATACCATTCTATCAGATAATGAATTTCGTGGTTTGGAACTTGGGTGCGTATAACTGATGATGGCGAAATTCCCTCCTCAATATAGGATATCGAATAATAGTACACACCGTTGAAGGTAACTGAACAAACGGAACTTTCACACATATTACACTTCCCTATAAAATATAGTATCTCAACGTACATGTATTATTAAAAACAAAATTCCTCCGCAATCAGTATAGCAATGGTAAACTTTTATATTTACGTAGGAATGGCAGTGCATGGAATTCAAGTGGAATAATGAATATAACAACTGTTTAACTAGGGTTAATAGTATAACTATTAAACTGTTTACTAGGGTTAATATTATTTTAGAAGATCGTTACAATGATAATGATAGTGATGCTGATTATCCATTCATTAAAATTAATGTATTATCTATACCACCCCATCACCATCATCATCATCATCACCATCACCATCATCATCATCATTGATATCAGTGTAACATATGAAAGGATTTTTAAACATTCTTTACAAAAGCAACATACATCCAACCAAAATGACAAAAGCAATCCCCTCCCACCCTATTGTTTATCGGTGTTTCTTTCTTATTTTTTTTTAATGAAACTTGAAACTCAAAACGAAATCTAATACTCTTCTTTATGGCGCGCGCGCACTCACGCACACGCACACTCACACGAGTAATTCATCTCCTTGTGATCATGCTGATGTACATGTATATGTTAGAAAGGCGGGGTAAGGGAAATGACAAAACTTCTGATAAAAACATAATGAAAATAGAGTATAATGTCTTTTTAAAAGTAATGCTCTATATTTAAATCCTAAGCTGAATCTCGGACGTGGTGTCGATTTCTATTCTTGGTTGAGGTATGATTGGCCCCGAATATCATCGGCGAGGGAGGGAAGCGATCGACCGGAGGAACGTTGTGGAATAGGGAGTATCCCCCCCCCTCCCAAGAAGGGATTTTCAAGATTACCCTCAGTAAAAATCACATTACAGAGCGACAGTGTTTTTTTATAAGAATTACTAATGTGCTAATTTTTTTTTTCCATCATGGCATTTTTGACGGTGAATTATTGGGGGTGATAATGCAGGCTATCCCCTCCCCCATCTGAAATATATACCCCCCCCCCCCCCGCTCTCCGGTATCGACACCCATGTCGAACACCTCCGTGTTTTTTGTTTCAATTTTATTTTTTAAATATGCAGTAAGATTCTTCTATTCTACAACCATAGCTGTGAGATTTACTGTTTGAGCAAAACAAGTGTCCAAAATAAGAACCCCATGCAGTTTTGCAGTCTGACGGATTTTCCTAGAGAGGTTATTTAAATATGTTGTATGCGCTTCATTCTTTATTTTTCCAGGGAGATGGTGAAATACTAAATTGATAAATAAATCAATTTATTAGGTCTTTACCCAGTATTTGTGCGTCATGTACAAGGTTTCATTGTTTCCACTTGCCAAATGTCTACAGTTTGTTGAGAATGCTTTTCTTATGCAGATTTAAACAAAATCAATTCACAACATCTGTTGCTTGTATACCAGCGAAATACATTACAAGGTTACATTGTTTTTCCACTGGCCATATCTATGTCTATACATGCTGGAGAGGACTGGTGTCGCATCATTTAGGAGACCAATCAGAGCAAAGTGTGCAGTACTGTGATTTTGGGGGGCATACAGCCAGACGCCATTTTGATTGCATCAAAGGAACACTAAACAGATTTATCATCTGGTTTTCTGATAACGATGATGATGGTTTAACTATCTGGAGCAAAGAGGAGGCCAGAATACAAGGTTAGAGCAACAACATATCGAAGAGGGGTAAGCTCTTATGTGTATTTTTATATATCATTTTTTTAAAATCTCTCTCTTTCTTTATTTCTTTCTTTCTCTCTCTCTCTCTCTTCCCTCTCTCAATAATTTTGAAATAAAATGGGAATACTCAAATGCCAAATGTATGAATTCCTTGATTGTATTATTTCATAACCACAAGACTACACTTTTTCACTGAACAATAAACACAATGGTAGGTAACAGGAAAAAAAAAACAACTGGTGGACAGATGATGTTTGAAGGTTTGCATGGTGGTACGGGTATTCGTAGAAAGGGTTTACGGTTCACCATGTGGTAAGTCCTGAGGGACTATAGGTAAAGTGGATAGAGATGGAGGTGAAATAGAGAGGCGAGAAAGTAGGAAAATTAGAGGGCAGAGTATCTTTCGAGAACTGGGTGAAGTTCTAAAAAGGACTGTAAACCAGAAGAGGTGAGAGGATTGAGTTGGTGAAGAGATGAGGAGGCTTGAGTCGGCGAGAGGTGAGAAGACTTGAAGAGAAGACTCGACGTTTCGGGCAGCTTGACTGTCCGTCTTCAGGAGTGAGTGTTTGCTGTTGTTGTTGTTATTTGATATTGTCGGCGTTCATTCATGAGTGAGAATATTTACGCCTTTGACTGTTTTTTTTTTTATTGCTCTTTATATATTTTTAGGATATACTCTATATACATATACATTTTAATGTATACATATTTATTCTTTTCAGAAATTTTTTGTTTGATATTTTTTTGGTAGTAAGGAGTATGATCTCTAATTCACTGGTCCTTTAGTAAATCCGCAAACACCTTCTTGCCAGACCGGCGCGATGATGTTGCGCAGTCTTCTCAGCCAGAATAGGCCTAGGCAACTCTGGTATCTGGTAACCGGTCCACTGCAGGGGTGAATTACCGAGTCTCTCCACTGTTACCGTCTTCGCATATGTTTAGCGCAAAGAAAGCAGAGAAAACCAAGGAGTTGAAAATCCTTGGGAAAACACAACATTTTTGGGCAATTATGATGTGCGGTGCATGGAAAGGAAGAGGAAAGGAAAAGGAGGGTAGGGAGTGAAGAAAAGGGGGGAAAGGAGAGAGAGAGAGAGAGAGAGGGAGAGGGAGAGGGAGAGAGAATGAGAGAGAGAGGGGGGGGGGGGAGGGGGGAGGGAGAGAAAGAGAAAGGGAAAGGGGAACGATGGGCTATGGCTCAAAACGCCTCGTTCTGTGAACGAAGCGAACCATTGCCCTTTGTACTGTGTTTTCTGTTGATTTTAGAAGAGTCAGTATTTCACTGGGGTTGGAAATATTACTTTCTATCATTAACATTGCTCGTTCTATTGTGTATTTTGGACATTCTGTTAGATAGTGTACGATTGTTTCAGGGGTATTGCAATAGTTACAATTTTTGTTGTTCATGTTTGGTTCGGATGTCCATATTTTAGCCGGATCTGCATTTAAGCCAATATTGCATAATCTCAATCTGCGAATGATAACCTCACTGTCTCTGGTCAGTGAGCATTCAAAGTTGTGCAGAATTTTTGGTTTGAAGGGTCTATTTGTTTCTTCTGCATAATTTTTCCATCTTTGCTCCCATTTGTTATGCAATTCTGATCTTAGTATTGTTTTTACTTCCGATATACATAATTTATTCTTTATTTCAATTTCTTTGTGTAATGCTTGTTTGGCGAGGTGATCCGCTATTTCATTTCCTTTGATTCCACAATGCGATGGGATCCATTCTAGATGCACTTG
Organism: Echinometra lucunter; assembly: GCA_029962745.1. NCBI lineage: Eukaryota > Metazoa > Echinodermata > Echinoidea > Camarodonta > Echinometridae > Echinometra > Echinometra lucunter. The sequence continues at coordinate 12,281 of JAPZVO010001162.1, read as the reverse complement.
GGTGCCTTTGTATAGCAGTCTGGTGTAATTGTATAGGATGTCATATATGAAGTTGTCGCCAGGGGACTGCAAAGAAAGGAGTGCAGACAGAGAGTCTGTGAAAATCACAGCTTCTCTGTGTAAATTTAGTTGCTCTATCCATAACAGAGCCATTGATATTGCTGCTAGTTCTGCTCTGAAATTGGTAGTGTAGTTAGCTAGACGTTTGGCTCGCCTTATAGAAAAGTAGGGTACGTAAAAAGAAGCGGATGCCATTCCTGGTGCGGATTTGGATCCATCTGTGTATATATGGAGGCTGTTATTCCACTTTGAGTTTATAAGTTCCATACTTTTTAGTCTCTTTTCGTTTGGGTCATCACTTTTCCTCAATGATTTAGTCAATTCCGTGGATATAGGGGGAGTATTGAGATGCCAGAAGGGGATAGGAAATGGCTTCATGTTTTCTGTGTTTTTTTCTATTGTTTGTCCAAGTTTTATTCTCATTCCAAATGGTTGTCTTACTTTTTTATTCTTTAGCTTTTCAAATTGCCAACATGGTTGGGTGTTATCTTTAAGTGGATGGTTTTCAATCTGGGATAGGTGAGCATGGTACTTGTCAGTCAACATTTTTCGTCTGAGCTCTAGAGGGGGCTCGTTCATTTCGACCTGTAGCGCTGCGAGAGATGTGCCGTGCAAAGCACCTGCACATATTCGTAAGGACTGATATTGTATTGAGTTAAGTACTTTTTTAGAACTTTCACTGGCTGACTCGTACGCTTCGCATCCGTAGTCTAGAAGCGATCTGATCAATCCCCTATAGAGCATAAGTAATGTTTTTGAGTTATTCCCCCATCTAGTGCCTGCAACACTTTTCAGGATGTTAATTTTCTTGTTACACCTGTTTCGGATATCTTGGATGTGGTCATTCCACGTGAGTTTTTTGTCTAGGAGAATGCCAAGAAATTTATGATTTTTTTTAAATGTAAGTCTTTTCTCTTTAAGTGTGAGTTCTGGGAGGTTGGTTCTGGTGCTGTTAGTGAAGAGCATCGGGATGGTTTTATTTTCTGACAATTTAAAACCTCGTCGTTCAAACCAGTTTTGTAGAGTGTTCAAGTAAGTTTGTAGTTTCTTAATAATGAAGTCAATATTCGGTCCTGAAGTCCATATAGCACAATCGTCTGCGTACAGAGAAATTGTTACAGTGGGGCTTTGGGGAATTTGGCAGAGCATAAGATTAAACAAATTTGGGCTTAAAATGCTACCTTGCGGTAGACCGTTTTCTGTACTTTTTATATCGGAGAGGGTATTGTCTATTTTTATTTGAAAAGTTCTATTAATTAAGAGATTGTGAATGAATCTGAGTATGTTACCTCGTATCCCCAATTCGTAGAGGTTTGAGATTAGCCCATCTATCCATAGGGTATCGAATGCTTTTTCAATATCTAGGAATAAGGCAACTGTGTGTTGTTTATTAGATATATTTTTTTGTATTTCGTTTTCCAAATTGACGATACTGTCTGTTGTATTTCTATGTTTTCTGAATCCTATCTGGAATGGGGGGAGTATTTCATGTTTTTCAATAAACCATCTTAGTCTTGCATTAATCATACTTTCCATGATTTTTATAAAACATACTGTAAGGGCAATTGGTCTATAAGATGATATTTTGTCGGGTTCTTTATTTGGTTTTTTGATTGGGATAAGGATTGAATGTTTGCACTGTTGTGGTATTTTTCCAGATTTCCACATTTCATTTACCAAACTTAACATGGTTTGTCTCGCTGATTTTGGTAATTTTTTGTAAATCAGATAGCCGATCTTATCGTGTCCAGGGGTTGAGGAACTATCTGGTCGTTCGATTGCTGCTTCTAGTTCTGAAATTGTGAAATCGTCATTCAAAACCGAGGGAAAATTTTCTATTTCTTCTTCTGTTACTTTCTTTATGTTTCTTCTTACTTTAGTGTATGTTTGAGATTGGGGGTCAATGTTACCTTTAGTTACGTTCGCATAATTTTCTGCCATTTTGTTGGCCTTTTCTTGGTCAGTAATATATTCTACGTTGTTTTCTCGTATTGTTGGCATACGTTCTTTCCGGTTCGAAATGTTATTGTATCTTTTTATCATTTTCCAAACGTCTGAAATGGGAGTGAGTCTGTTAAGTTTAGAACAGTACTTTTCCCAGTGTTTTCTTTTTGCTTCTCTTATCGTTTTCTGAGCTAGGGCCTTCTTGTTCAGATATTCGTAGAGATAATCTTTTGTCATGTATTTGATAGCTTTATATTTCGCTTGGTTTCTTTCTTTAATTCTTTTTTTGGCATTCTTCATTCCACCAAGGGTTGGAGGGTTTATATTTTTTGGTTATCAATGGTATTGTTTCTTTGATGATTTTCTTGATGGTGTTTATGAACTCGTCATAATGTTCTTCTGTACTTTGATTTGGCGTCATATCGGTTAGTTCTTTATCACATAGTTGTCCGAATTTCTTCTAGTCAACTTTTTTGAAGTTCATATATGATTCTCTTTGGCTTAGATTTTCTTGTTCATGTAATCTATTTTTGATATTTAGATGTATTTTGATTTCTATAGGGAAATGATCGCTTCCAAGCCTATTTTGTTTTACAGTCCAATTACATCTATTTGCTATGTAGGGCGTTGCCAAACTTAGATCTAGGCAAGACACTTTGCCTGTATGGTGGTCCATCCTGGTACCTGATCCATCATTTAGCAATATAATATCATTAAGTTCTATGTACTGTTCAATTAAGCGACCGTTTGGGTCAGTATTATTGCTACCCCAAAAGGAGTTGTGACTGTTAAAGTCTCCTAGGATTAGTAAATGTTTACTTTTGTTGTTTTCTGGGAAGACTGCATTAAGAATATCTTTATCTAATCGCTGACATGGATTATAGAAGTTTATTACAGTCACGCAGGAATTTTTCAGGTGCAATGTTATACTTTGTAATTCGTAGGTATCATGAAGTTCGATGTTTTTGAAATACACAGAGCTGTGCACGTACATCGCGCAGCCGCCCCTTTCTCCAGTTTTTCGGTTGCGGGGTATACATGTGTAATTCGGTATTTGTAATATTTTGTTTTCTGCAAACCACGTTTCTTGGATACACAAAAGGTGGTAGGGGTTATTCCTGCGTGACTGTAATAGTTGGATTAGCTCATATCCATGTGCCCCCACTAACCCCTGAGCATTCCATTGTAATATGGATAGTGCTGCCATAGCGATTATGATTTTAGTGAAGCTCTCCATGGTGTCTCATGGATTCCAACTCCTCGGGTGTTAGTTTGAAACATTGCTGAGCATGCTGAAGAAATTTATATCCATCTTTTGTGCTTGTGTGAGGTCTAGTTGCACCAGTTCGATGGTGCGGAAAAGAAACATTAAAAGGTCTGTGTTTTTTGCTGTAACCAGAACATTGAATTTCTCGATCCTGCTTGGTTGTTGGTTTCTTTCTTGTTCTGCATGAGCGGAAGAGGGATTTGCTTCTTTTGGTGGAGATCCTACGTCCATGTGTTGTGTGTCATCCTCGTTTGGTCCGTTTGATGTTGGTGTTGGTGTTATTTTCTTTTTTGTCTCTATCTTCTTTCTTGCTTGTTTGATGGGTACGGTATTGCTGGTAGTAGCGCTTTGTTCTTTGCTGTTGGTTATCTCTTTCTCCTTTTTGTTTGTCTCTTTGAATTTTTTTGCAGCTTCTGCATAGCTTATTTTGTTTTCAACTCTGATAGTTTGGATTAATTCAGCTTGTTTTACTTCTATACATCCTTTAAAGGCTGCTGAATGGTTTCCTTTGCAGTTAATACAGTAAGGGTCGGATTTCCTTTGGCATTGATCGAAGGGATGGTCTTCTCCGCACCTGACGCATCTTTGTTTTGAATGGCATTCGGGAGCTACATGTCCCATGCGCTGGCAATTGAAGCATCTAGGGACGGGCGGGATATAGTCTTTTACTTTAAATTCCTGGTAATACAGTATTATTTGTTTGGGTAGTGTCTTGCTTTCAAAGGAGAGAATGACTGCTTTGGTGGGTACTTTGGGAGGGTTAGGGGTTTGGTCAGATGCGGAGTTGTCTGTCTTTTCATGGTCTGGTTGTTTCTTTGCTTTTCGTGTGATTCTTTTTGCACTCACAACTTTGTTGGCTTTGAGTGACTGGACAATATCTTCCTCTGATATGTCTGGGTGAACACCCGTGATTACTCCTTTTATTGTTTTCGATCGTTCTTTTACCTTTACTGGGATTCCTCCTATTTCTGTTAGGTTTGAAAGTGCTCTATGCTGTTTTGTGTTTTGACATTTTATTAGTATGCCATTGCGGGTTTTCTTTACGAAGTCTACTCGTGTGGATCCTACGCATTGTTCTATGTTTCTAGCTATTTTGATTGGGTTGACATTGTTGAGGGATTTGGATGCTTCAATTGGGACTAGTAATATTTTGAGGGGATCTTGAGTTTTGTTCTGTGGGATTGGATGTGCTAAGGCTTCCTCGAATGTAGAGCTGTCGGAATCAGTGTGGGTAGCTTTAAGACTTTCTACGCTTTGGCTGTCTTCGCGTGGGCGTTTGATTCTGGGCCTTCTTGGGGATTTCTTAGCATTTTTCGTCGTAACTTTAATAAAGCTATTATTGTAAGCCTCCTCTTCCGTGTCACAATCAATTTCTGAAGAGAAGTATGGTTGGGGGTTTAGGGCATTGTAGGCCGCCATATTGGCGGCCTTCATAGTAGGTTGGTTTCAAGGTTAGTTTTGGTAGTTAAGGTGCAGTGCTATAACGATGCCCAAAAACGTTGCTTACCTTTGGTATATCCCTTTTGGATAGATGCAGAGCCAAAAACGCAGAGCCAAAAAAGGTCCAGAAAAGAGAAAATTGTATCCTTTTTACTGAGACCAGTCGTTTGGTCACGTGATGTAATTGGCGCCAAAATCAAAAGGTGCGTTTTCCAAAAATAAATCCAAGAAGCAATTTCCTGCGGTTGGAAACCGAAAAAGAGCAAAGTATAGTTGCTGAAATTCAGATAAATATTTTCCTGATAGAAATGATTGATGAATCCAAATCCAAATCTGAAAAGGTATATTCGCTGTGTGTGAATCCAACAAAAAACTTTGATTTTTATTGATCGAGAGAGAGCGGAAGAAGAGGCACGTCCGTCCCGAACGAAGGTTGCTAGGCGTGTCGGAGTACTTGAGTCGGGTATGCGGACGTGGAGGAGTGAGACGGGCGGCGGGGTCGGCGGCGTGATGAACGGCTGTCGGTGATGGCGCTCTGTGTGGACGGGTCGGTGGTGGCGGAATCGGCGGGAAGGCTTGGCGGGAAGGTGTGGGCAGGTTGATATCCGGATGTGGTGGTGTTGCGTCGGCGGAGGTTGTAGCGGGGTGTGCGTGTCGGCGGCGTAGTGGGTTGGTCCTGCGGTTGATGGAGGGTGGTGGAGGTGACAGGCTGTGTGGGGAGGGCGTCGGTGCGGGTCTTGTCTTGGGTTGATGGGGTTGCAGTGGACGGCGTCGCTGAGCTGGGTGGAGTGGTCTGGTGATGTAGGATTGGGTGCCAGATGTTGTTGATGTGAAGTCCTGGGTCTTGGGGTACGGTGTTGTGTTGGTGAATTTCTATGGCTTCTCGGACTCTTCTGGTGTTCCAGTGTCGGATGGTAGTGATGAGTTTGCTGTTGTCCCAGTTTATGCGGTGGTCTTCTTGTTGGGCGTGTTTGACGATGGCGGATCTGTCCCAGTCGCTGTGTCGTTGATACGTCTTGTGTTCCTTGAGTCTGGTGTCGAAGTCGCGGCCGGTTTCTCCGATGTAGAGTTTGCCGCAGCTGCAAGGAATCTTGTAGACGCCTGGTTGCTTGTTGGGTGGGTGCTTGTCCTTGTGTGAATGGAGGATGGAATGGAGCTTGCGGGAGGATTGGTGTCTGACTAGGATGTTCGCTGATCGGAGGATGCGTTGTAGACGGTGGGAGGTCTTGCCGATGTAGGGGAGTACTATGGTGGTAGTCGGCTTGGTGGTGGGTTGGTCGTCGGCGGTGCTAGTGGTGGTGCGGCTGTGAGGAGGTTGGGTGTTGATTCTTCTCCTGGGGTATTGGTTGATGGTGGTGAGAGCGCGGGTGACATGTCTGAGTTCCTGGTGGAGATGATCCTTGTCGCTGAGTTGGTGAGCTCGTCTGATGATTGTGTCCGAAACTGACTGGTGGATGGAGGCTTTTTATTTGAATTAAGAAAATTGAACAGATGGTAAAATATAAATACAAAGACCTAATTGTGTCCAGAAATCTGCATATGTCGCGTGATAGCAGTTTTAATTTGTGAAAAATAGTAAAATTTTACCATCCTAAGAACCGCAAATTACACTTTTCCGATTACTTGCGGTAAACGAAAATGAAAAAGGAATTGGTTAAAGTACAGTTATTTATGATGTTACATTTCAGATTGGTGCCCACTTATGCCCAGTCGAGTAAATTTGATTCATATTTCAGGAAATTTTGCACCCATTTCCTTTCGCTTGCCTCCTGTAAAGGTAAGCACTGTGTACTGCTCGTAATTCAGACGAGTGGTAGCTAAAAGTAATTATCATTACAAAAGCATATTTCCCTTTGAAAATGGCCCGAAAGTTTGAAGTAAGGCGGGAATCTTTTGTCAACGCATCTACAAGGAAGATCCAGTTAAGCACATGCCTAACATATTTTTTCCTGGCGGCATCGAACATGGGTCAGAGGGAATGAGTTAAGGGGGTATTTCACTGGGCTTGAAACTAGTTCGCGACTCCAGATTTTTCTAGTTGCAGAGACGTCTCCTGAAAATCATGGAGTCTCCGAGGAGTCGCAAGAAATTCGAACATGATTTTTTGTTAGATTTTTTTCTAGTCTCTGCGAAGTTTCCGCGACGTCTCCGAGACGTCTCCATCAGTTGCGGAGACTAATTATATCTGCGACTGCTGAAACGTCTCCGCGATGTCTCCGCGACGTCTCAGAGACGTCGCAGACACCTGCAGGAGACCAGAAAGACTGATGAGACGTTGCGGAGACGTCTCTGCGACTCTACTTTGACGATTTTGACCCACTTCCGAAACCACGTGACTGAACGCGTGCTGACATCCCTCCTGGTCCAAGTCAGGTGCATGATCCTGCAAACGCTCATAATTATTTTCTAACTTGTCGCAGAGACGTCTCCTTTAGGTTGGACTCGTCTCCGCGATTGCAGCGACTGATAAGTCTCTGAGATGTCGCGGAGACGTCTCCATTGGTGAGACACAAGCCTTTAGATGTGACTTCCAGCTCTGGAAACCCCTTGGTTAGAGAAAGTACAATATTGGAATTTATCAAAAATAATCCTCTGAATGGATATTTGTAATTTAAACTAATTGTTAAAGCTGACATCCATAATGAATCTGTATGCATGCTTTTAACATCATAAAAACAATTATAGGAAATCATATTAAAAACTTCCTGCTGCCTGCTAGTGACAATTTTTGATAAATATCATTTTCTGAAAAATGAAGTCCAGATTATTGATAAACCTCTACTTACACAACACTCCAACTTCAGGATGGGGAACAGCTCCTCCACCCCATTTCAGAAAAGCTGCCTCGGCTAGGGACAAATTCGGTTTCAGAACACTGTAGTTTATGTCAGCCATAACTGGGGGGCTTCCAAATAAAGAAGAGATGATTCAATTAAATCATGAAGTTATGCAGTGATTCAGGTACTTTCAGATGTTACTTAATGTTAGGTGTTTTGGTTAGGCATGCTTGAAGACGCCCCCCCCCCCCCCATTCAGATATTAGCATAAAAACAAGCATCCCATACTGAACACTGGGTCTACATGAATTATATTGACGTTGGTGGATCCTACTCATAGGCACCTCATAAATATCATGTTTTCTTTGACACCTAGCTTTAGGTCTAACTTTACACAAAACTGAACAAGTTGGACTGGGTTTAAACATGTGTGAATACTGTTGCTGCAATCTTTTTCTACCTGTTATTTTGAATTTGAATTTGAATTTATGTGAACAACGTCATTCACATATGTACTGTTTTGCAATACATAGGCATGATAACAATATTTAGAAAAGAAAAGCTAAAGAAGATATCATGAAATTAGACAAAGTTGAATACGCATAGCAAAAAAAGGAATGGTTTTACATATTAATTTGGAAGAGAAACAAAAACATAGTTTATGATGCCTTCAGAATTCACCTCTTATATTTACAACAAATGTAAGAAACTTTGAAAAATGCGTCAGTTGTATTTTCATCTTCTAATTTCATAAGTCGAACAAATTTGTCTACTACCTTGTCTAAATCTTAAAAAAAAAAACTCTACTGATATTTTATTCATTTCATCAAAGAGTGCCTTTCTTTTTATCTTATATTTTGTCCAGTCCATTATTATGTGAAATTCATCTCCTACGTTTCTCATATTACAATCGTCATATTCGTAGATATGAGGGGATTTTACTGGGCGTTTATGAATATTTCTGTTTCTCTTGTTAAGTTGTAATCTATAGCTGATTCTAAGTCGACAATATTTGTTCGTACTGTTAGCGAAAAATCAAAGTACAACGTGATGTCATGTCATTACTAAAATACAGAGAGGTTGTGTTCTACAAGAAATCAGTGGCGGCACCAGGATTTTTAAAGTGGGGGGGGGGGGGGGCAGATGGAGGGCAAAAGAAAATGTTCGGGGCAGGGGCAGTCATTTTTTTTTTTTTTTTTTGCGTGTATGGAAAAATCGTGCGTGAAGCGCGAGTTTTAGTCGGCGGCGTAAATCCACTTGAGAAGTGGGTGGGGATTGAATTTTTTGACTTTTTTTTTTTCTCTTACGCACATTTTTATATCAATTTTATGAGCGAGCGAAAAAAATAACCACTTTTTTGGTTTTAAAATCGCATTTTTAAATAAATAGTCTGAAATATGAGGAGCGAGCGAAGCGAGAGAGCCAAAATGGCTACTTTTCTTGTTTATATAAAATCGCATTTAGAAAGGAAATTTTAAAAAATGATGAGCGGACCAAAATAAACCACTTTTGGGGTTTTCAATCAAAGTTCTGAAGAGGCGGAAATGGTATTTTAGAGCACTACACAGCTTGCATATGATGTTTATGACAACAATCTACTTATTTACAAATTATTGAATAATTTTTCTTTTCAGTCCCTCAAAATTCTGGGGGGGCAACTGGGGGGGGGGGGGGCAAACCTTCTGAGTGGGGGGGGGGGGGGCAAATGGCCCCCATGGCCCCCCCCCCCCCACCTTGGTGTCGCCACTGGCAAGACATAAATCATATACGCTTACAATGAGTAATGAGGGTGTGTTGTATACTACTTAAGTGTGAGTTTCACAGGGGGGGGAAAAAAATCGGCAAAAAAAAGGTGAACATCCACCCACTCCTCAAATCGGATTTATGCCGGTGCTTATATGGCGCCTTGCAAGTTGCAACAAGTTAGCTTTTAAGCTTCTCTAGGAATCGCCCATAGTGATGTACTCATCGTCATGTCTGCATCGATTCTCAGACAGACGACCTTTACGTGACTGGTTATTGGTGCTGGGTGTGTTATTGAGTCAGGTGATAAGTAGATTGAAGAAGAGTAGAGTAGCATTTTTCCCTCTTATCAACCATCCAAAGAGAAAGTGCAGACTTTTGAGTTATTGGGTCAAGAGTTCAAAATACCAACTGACATGTCATTAGGGGGGCGTCGACGATGCTCTGTTAACAATTTGTCCGGAGACAATTGCTCTATACCTCTAATGTTTATCCCCGGTGTAGATCGTTTCAGTAAGGAGTAGATTAGAGGGGGGGCGGTGAAGGTTTGGAGGGAGACAATTTTGAGGACTGATAAAGGAAGCGAAATGCACGAGAGAAAATGTTGCAAAATTGGTAAAACAAGAAAAAAAAAAATACTCGGGTTTGGGTGAAAACTCGCCTTAGGTTTTCCACAAAATTCACACACAAACCCCACAAACACACACACGCACCCCACACGCAACCCCCTCTTCCCCTCCCACACATCCCACACCACACACATCCATTCTAATTGATGAATGCATTACAAAAGTCATCCACGACTATACTTATGTTCAAAATTTTTTGTGGGTTACTAGTAACAAGAATTGCACATGTCTTTCCTTTTCTCTTTTTTCTCAGAATTTTGAAGGTGATCAGTCTAACCTGGAAACCAGGTAGCAATCTACTTGATTGATTGGTTGATCTGTTTTCATCCAGCTTTCTCCAAGGGTCACCATTCGCACGTATACATACTCTAACCTGTGTAAGCTATTTATGAAAGAATGAAGTTAGTGATTACAATTAGATAATTGGATAACTTATGACTTAAAAGTACGCGGCATTTGCCTCATCCATAAATACACAGAGAGGTGGATTAGGAGGGAAGTCTTTTTTTTAAAGCTTATTGTAACGGGTTTTTATGTACACGGCTGCAGACAAATATCTTGGCCGCGACCGTGACAGATCGCTATGAGATTTTGCACGTAACTCGAGTATCGCACACCGAAGTTGCGGAACCCGAATCTGTCACTATTTTTTTTCGGGAAAATTTTATTTTCTAATGATTATCACACTTAATTCATGTCAATTATATGCGTAAAATCATTTTCACCTATAACCAGTAAATGGTCCCAGATATGCGTACAAATGTCTCACATGATGTTAAATACAAAGGCCCGGAATATGAGGCCTGTTTTTTTTTTTTTTTTTCAGTTTCCTAGCTCCCTCCCCCCCCCCCCCGTCCAGTCAGTGTAAGGGATATGATCCTTAATGTTACTTTCAAGTTACACTTGCAACGTTACATGCGTACAAGGGAGTGGTGTTTTGGTTGATTAATTGGCGACCTCCTATCATGTTTTTCAGGGGGTAGGGAGAAACTTGTAAAGCAAACATCTTAACTTAGCTACAAATATGTGAGAAAGAAACGAAAGGTACATCTTTCAGTATATGCCACGTACAAGCGACTGTGGGGACCCCCACATTGGTGTAGAGCTCTTTACCCACTAATTTAATAGTTTGTATGAAATTTGCTTTCTTTTTGCCATGCACGTCAGCAAGCTAACAGAGAGGCGGCTCTCACAATAATAATAAGGAGGCTATCAACACTGGGATCAAACTACAACCATCAGCACAACACTTCTGAGTGCAATCTGCGGAATCAAACTGAAACATTTTCCAACATGTTTGTCATCGCCCTTATTGTGAAAGTAGTTTTTTTTTAATTAACAAGGAATTTTATATATGGTACGCAGTTTCTCGCATAGCTTTTTTTTAACCCTAGATATTCATTCAGAATACATATTCTGGAAAATGGAAGAAATAAGGATAAAGTATGCTATCTTTATCCTCATTTGGTTAACTTCATTCACTGAATGTGAAATAATACAACGATAAGTGTTAATGAGGGCGATGTTGCATTTCTCTCAGTTTCACTTATTCATGTGATATTAAAGAGATCACACTTCAGCGTGGCAAAGGTGCTCCTTTTACAATTCTAGAAATCCAACTCTTCCCTCATCCTCCAATCTAAATACTTGAGAAATTATGAATGAGACTAATGGTGAAATCTGTTTTCTGTACCTTACAATCAGTCCTGTCTCAAGAGATGACCAGGTGGATACATCCTCACTGCTTACAAGGATGATCTAAGACAACTTGAAGATGATAGAGTTTTATTGGTCGTTTCATATCCTCCTGGTAAGGCATCATGTCATTAAGTGAGGAGCACATGATCAAGATTGGATCAGATTACATTGTACCGCTCCTCTTGGCAACATCCAAGGCCTTATTACATGCTATCAAGATGGCATTAAGATACCCCCTTTGAATTATCCTCAACAACATGATGAAACCCTCAGTCAGACCACTTGTTAGCTAAAGTAGGAAGTTTAATACATTGCTGTTCTAGTACCTTAGATAGAACTAAAGACAGGTGTGACTGTAAGGAACTCAGTATGGGATCCCACCAAGATAAACAAGTCACATAATATCACGGACCCTTGTCCTCATACTGTATCTATACAACATCAATATTTTCTCAGCACCCTACTGAAGAGAATGATTATGAATCATCTTCACACCAAGCAAGAGAAGGTAAAATGATTATTTCTCAAAAGCCCAATTCCAGTAAAGCTTTGCTTACACTAGAGGTAGCTGTTGTTTTTTCTTAATTCTGGCTTCTATAGCATCTATTGCTGGTACAGTTTGTTATTTTTAGAAGGCATCCAAAGAGACTGCAAGCTCAAATATGGAAATGGCTGTACGGGAAGAAGAAAGGCATGCGCTTTGTGAGGAATCCACAAATTCGA
>JAPZVO010001161.1:0-21157 GCA_029962745.1 Echinometra lucunter | reverse complement strand
GATGACCACCATTAACATCATCTTCACCAAAAGTCGCTCGTGGGCTATCCGAAGCCTACGCCAGACCTATAAAGTGACTGGGGCGAATAATCTCAAGAGATTGAGGAGCCCCATCATACCAAGAACCAACCAACCAACCAACCAACCAACCTTGTTCATTGTCTCCAGTCTTCAGCATGGATATCTATTAAGGTTAATGCTCATCTTATGCAGGATTTTCTGAATGGAGATTCTTTCATATTAGCCATTCTAAAGTTAGCATAGTAAAAACATGCCTTTCAAGACCGAATTCCCTTTTTTACTTCATTTTCCTAACATTTTTGTCATGCGTCTATCTTTTTTTTTTGTCTCTCGCTCTCTCTATCTCCTTTTCTCCCCCTCCTTCTTCTTCTTGTCTATTTTTCTTTTACTCCTCCTATCCCCTAGCATTTTTCTGTCTCTGACTTTTCTGTCCTCCCCTTCCTCTTGTTTCTTTTTCTCCCACATTATTTTACAATATAAGGCGCCAAGTCCAGGCCCAGCATGATCAAAGGCTCACAATGCATCTATACGTTTATATACATGTATATATTTATTATTCTACAGAATTGCTACCTTGAAACAAGAAATGTATGAATATGCAGTTGTATATTTTTTTGTTTATTTGTTCGAGGGCTTCAATTTTTAGTTTGCTGCTTTGCGCTTTGAATCCCGGCTTTGAATAATGTATGCGAATTTTATTTAATTCAGCTCTCGAGCTGCAATATGTTTTTTTAATAGTGGTTTTCCTTAACCTTTTTAAAGAACAGGGGGATGTTTCACAAAGACTAAGTTGACTAAAATCGCACTTAACTATGGCGGGCCATTCATGCCACTGTTTTCTTTCACCATGGATCTTTCAAAGGATTTGCAAATCATGGTCACAAATCTGCAGAATTTACAATTTTCATAGTTCATTGATGAAGAATGACAATGATTTGCGCATTCCTTGAGAGACCGATAGTGAAAGCAAACAACGGCAGGAATGGCCTGTCAAACTTAAGAGCGATTTGAGTCAATCTTAGTCTTTGTGAAACACCCCCCCCCCCCAGATTACACCATGTTTTGACATATTAATGTTGCACAGGGATTGATTTTGTCTGACTTTTTAAGAAAATTTGCAACACCTGGATCCCTGGGGTTTTGCTGGAAACATTGGAGTACATCTTGATGACCACTTGAATATGGAAGCTCACATTACAAATTTGTGAACATCAGCTTACTACATGATCTATAATCTCCGATAAAATCGAAAATAGTTTGGAAAGGATAATGTGAAAGCAGTTGTTCATGCCTGCATCACTAGCAAGTTGGATTGCTGCAATGGATTACTATATGGACTCCCAGACTCGCAAATAGGGCGACTGCAGCGTGTTCAAAATACCAGTGCAAGGCTGACTGTGGGCTGTCCCAAATTCTCACGGATTACCCCTTTTCTACGAGATCTCCACTGGTTATAGTCGGTTTGACAATTTAAAAACCGAGAAAAGTTCTTTCCGTTGGAGTTTTTTCATTGATTTAGGTTCCTATGTAGTTTATGAATATTTTCAGCTTGGTTGCCCAAAGAGCAACCTTGAGCAATTCGCATAATTTGCATAAATCTGTATGGATACAGGATATGCCACCCAAGATAACTTACACAGAATTTGTAAATTGAACTACGTACTAATTGTGAGTGTGCGGTGATACGGAACTTTAAAAGCGTTGTCATTCTTGTGAATTCAACCTTTGATGAAACGAAACGGGGTACACTGATGTGTGATACTTCCATTAAAAAGGGGGGTTTTGTAGGGATGTAGAATAGAGTTAAAACATATTTTTGAAATTACAGGTCAGGGTTTAGTACTGAAAATCAAGGAAATGTCAACTTCGTTATATAAATGATTGAAAACTTGGTCTTACATTCATTAAGAATGGTACTAACAGCGGTATATATTCTTCTTTTAGGCCAATCTTTTAAAAAAAAGTTTACTGCAGCCATATTCTAGTCGGAATTAAATAGCGTTCACGCACAAAATCACATATCAGTGGTTGAAAATATTTGGGCTCTAACAAAATACAAAGTTTTATAATCAAATAGATACATACGTACATCATTCTGCAACAATCGTATCATATTTTTTTTAAAGGAAAAACATCTTTTTGAAATGTACAGTTGAGTTGGAAACATTCTTGTTCTTGTTAGGGTGTTCAAATAACGTTTATTTAATCCATACGGCTAACATTACGCGAAGAGGTACCCCCAAAGGAACTAAAACAATACAAGAATGCTGCCAACCTGCTTGCGCAGATTACTACCGGTTCATTGGGAGCAGGCCTACTCTCATTCTAGGTGCAAAAAGTACACTCAAAGTTGTTTACAGATAGTGATATCAACATGATTTTAAGTAGAAAAACGTGATTTTTAATTGTAAAAATAACACTGAAATAATTTCCATGTTCCACAAACCCCTAATTGGATGTGCATCCAAGGTTGTTTCGTTTCATCAAAGGTTGAATTCACAAGATTGACAACGCTATTAAAGTTCCGTATAACTGCACATAGACATTTGGCACGTAGTTCAGTTTGAACGTTCCATGTGAGTTATCTTTGCGCTGTAAAACCTATACGCATACAGATTTATGCAAATTATGCAAATTACTCAAGGTTGCTGTTTGGGCAACCAAGCTGAAAATGTTCATAAACTACATAGAAACCTAAATCAATGAAAAAACTTCAAAGGAAAGAACTTTTCTAGGTTACACTGTTAGTTAAATAGGACTGTCCAACCGACTACTACCAGTGCGACAAAGAATATCGTTCAAAATTCCGATGATTGTGTATAAGGTTTTCATCGGTCAAGCCCCAGTTATATTGCTGAACTTTTATAACTCAAATCTCAGAAACATACCTGCAAACTCCGTAGTTCCCAATACACCATGCTACTGCAAATCCATTCATACAAGACAAAAGTAACAATGGGAGTTAGAGTATTTGCTTGTGCAGCCCCCAAACTGTGGAATTCCTTACCATTAGAAATCAGAAAATCACCATCTTTTAAATATCTTTAAATCAAAGCTCAAAGCACCTTTTTTTTTCTCACACACATTATTATTATCATTAGTATTGTTATTATCATTATTGTAAGATATTCAGGAAATTGAATTATTCATTTTACCTTTTATCATTGTTATCAATCTTATTATCATGATTATGATCAACATTTTCATTTTTTGTTATCATCATCATCATCATCATCATCATCAGAAATGATGCTAATATCATCCTTATCTTTATCATCTTCCTCACCATTAGTCATACATTTACTATCTCTTCCATTAATTAGTAGTATCAAGTACGTGGCTGTAGCTGCCGTTGATAATGTGTGATGTTTTCATTTGGTTATATTATTCGTGGTTACCGAGGTGTCCCATTCCAAACATAATTGAAATAGAGTACAAAAGGACTGAATGCATGAACGGAAAGTTGCTAGGTGAGGAATAAGCTATGAATAATGACGTCAGAACAAGGATGCGTACCTTTGGTATTACTGCTGTGTAAGTCTGAAGTCTGAATCATTAACTTGTGTGTGCAGCGTTCTTGACAAATTGGATCAGAATGGTTTGTTGTCTTCTTTGAATTTGGTGGTTTCTTTCTAATCATTTTAGATATTTTTACGTGAGTGTTTCAATAACAGAATCTGTCGTCCATTAACGGATTAAGGTTTGTGTTCATAACATTTTGCCTGTCCTAAAGTGTAAGTAGTAAAAAGGTCATTAAAGTTTGAATTCTGTTCTAATCTAATAATGTCAAACAGATTTGTTTCTTGTTCTCACCCTAAAGTTTACTGATTTAACAGGTTAAAGATATGTTTCAGCAGAGTAGATATAATTAACTTTTACACAATAACACTCTCATTAAGTCTTCGAGGATAATGATTTTATTGGTATCGCTTTGATTTTTATTAGTATGGTTGATTTTTATATCTTTCTGTATTTCACGCTTTTTATCAGTATATGAAGCCAGCGA
Organism: Echinometra lucunter; assembly: GCA_029962745.1. Taxonomy (NCBI): domain Eukaryota; kingdom Metazoa; phylum Echinodermata; class Echinoidea; order Camarodonta; family Echinometridae; genus Echinometra; species Echinometra lucunter. The sequence goes on along the minus strand of JAPZVO010001161.1, from coordinate 17,130 downwards.
TAATCATCTTCATTCTCAAGCTACAATTCCGGAGTGGGTAAAAATTTATATTCACGTAAATTATTCACGTAAATTCTTTTATTAAAGAAACTGTTAATTAGTCAAATTATGTGCAGAATAATTTTCGACTTTGCACTCGATTGAGATCACCAGATGTAAAGGCATTGATATATTGCTGTAGGGTGATAAATATTATCAGAATTATATGCAGTCGTTCTATTCCTTTAAATAAACATTTAACAGTTTTGTACATTAATAATTCAACAGTTTTAACTTGTATGAGACTAAAATTTCACATTATTAATGTGGAGGATACAAATTTTATTTTGAAGAAGTTACTCTCTAAATTCTTTAGATTGAGATGAGGGACCAATCCAAAATTAGATTGAAAATCTCAATGTAATAGATTTGGAAGTCAATCATTTTCTCAATCTAATTTTGGATTGGTCCCCAACCACAATCTTATAGATTGATTTCCAATCTAAGGAATTTAGGGAGTATGTGAATATAAAATTATTGATTTGCTTTAAAAGATTCTCTGCTTATTTGATTAAATTTTCACTTTTTGAAAAATCACGGTCGCAAAATTTGTAAATCAGAAAATGAATTCAGAAAAAACACAAAATTTATGTTTGTTCTGAATTTAGTTACCGATACAAACATTGCAAACAGTATTTACTGTTTGCCTTGTTGTTTTTTTTAATTTAATTACTGATACACATAGAATTTGTTGCCTTGATTTTTCTGAAAAGTAATTTCATTAAATTTTCAGGAGAATTGTTTTAAGAATGTTAATCCATTGAAATTAATTCAATTGAAATTTATCTTTAACGTTACAGTATGAAAACCTAACTCGTACACTGGTTATAAGATTGGAATCATTAAAGATTAAAAGGGTCAAATGTGTTTCAAACACCTATAACCTGAAATGAAACAAAAAAATGTGCAGAAGATGAGCTGTAAAGACTGTAGCAGATTAAACTTTACCAAATCAGGCACACTTTTAACAATTCAGAAAAAAGAAGAGTTTAACGAAAACCCTGTGTATAGCACCTACGTATTGTTATTGTATTTTTTATGCATTTTGCTTTTAGAGAGAGAGAGAGAGTTTGAGACCTGTACCCCCCCCCCCCCCCGCTCCCTCCCTAAAAAGAATGCGATTTCTTTAGATTTATGTCAAAATCCCCCGCCCTCATCAGTCCTATCTACCAATGAATTTACATCAACAAAGATGGTGTGTTACTGTTATAAAAGGATTACAGATCAGATTACTGCAATATTAGGCAATGTGATGTCGACCACAAATCGACTCAAACGTGCAAACTTTAATCCCTATACAAACAGGTATTCTCTGCGATGATTTATGCACTGCAACACCCCACGATATCTGCCCCTATGTTGTCTCTGAACAAACAGAAGAATTGGTCAAGTTGGTTCCTAAGTATCAACCACGTCATCATCCTGAATATGACGTAAGAACGCCAGAGGAAGCGAGAGACCTTACGAACTTGTACTGCACATTTCCGGGTAGGAAACATATCGGCTGATTTGTGTTTGTGTTTTTGTTTGTTCGATTGTTTTGTTTTTTTCAACTGGGGCAAATCTAACACTTTCCAATGATGCATTTTTTTTTCAATTCTGAGGTCGCCACTTCTGCCCAGTACAAGAGGAAGGACTAGGTAGCTCAAGGAATAGCAGTTACAAAAAAAAAGAAAGAAAGAAATCAAGGAAAATAAACGAGATTTTACTTAAAGAGCAAGCTTGCCAAAAAAAAAATCGGAAAATTTTCTTGACGATAAAGTAAATGTCCGAGCACATTCGGATGACACCAGAAAAATGAATGTTAAAAATCCTGTATGTGTAAGTCTACAGGAAAGGATTCTAACATTCATGCACAGACTGCCCTACTGATCTCAGAAAAAATACCAGTGTTGTGTGACTCGAGTATGGACTCGAGTCCAATTTTTGATGACTGGGACTCGAGTCCAGTTTTTCTCACTTTGACTCAGACTCGGACTCGGTCCCAGAAATCGTGACTCGTGACTCGGCGCCGAGTCACGCACGAGTCCAAGCAGTAGCAGCCGTGCCGTGTTGCGCCTTTTCTAAAGTATTGACATTCGATACATTTTTGTTTGAATTTTGTTGCTTGATGAACTGCTTGATGAATTAAAATACGTATAGGCCTACTGTAATGTACTCCACTATTCTTTATTCAGTGTGTTTTACATTCAGCAGCCTACTAGTGTTGCACTAGCTGTGAGCTGAGCATGCATAATTTATGCTCGCTAGCGTACAGCAGCTAGCTCGCAGCAGCATCACTGATCGGTACGCATGAGCTGCGCTGCTTTTTATATCAGTTGCAAAACTTACAAAAATTGCGCGTGCATAATTATATATGACCTTGGTTGGTCGACCACTCGTCCTCTGGGTTGGGGGTTGGAAGTACCTGATGTCGGACAGCTCGCCCCTACTGAGCTGAGGGCATTTAGTTCCATGTAACTCTATGACCGAGGGTGAATTGTCTCATGAACTAGATTTTAAAAGGTTATTTTTGGACCACAACGATTTTAAGAGTTATCGCCCAATCGCAAACCTCAAATTCTTTTCCAAGATTCTACCCTGATAGCAGAGACTGGTAAGAATAACATCATATTTACGTCTTTTTAAAGTCGTGTCATACGTCTTATTTACGTATTGTATATACGTATTTAAGACGATACTTTGCACCAGCACACGACGTAAAATAAGACGTCATATTTTTACGTCAATTTTACATCATAATGGTCAGAAAAAAACGTCTTTATGATGTCTTTGCGACTTAAAGGAAGCTCGCAGACTGGTAAAAATCACGTCATAAAGACGTCAATGCTGGTTTATAAAATATTTTAGAATATATACATTATAACGTTTTCTCATTGTTAATGCTCTAGCCTATAGATCGTCCTATACTAGTTCTATATCCTAACATCCTAGATCCAATACCTAACTACTGATGCTTGTATCGACATTACTATATATATGGACTGTAGTGTGGCATTCGAAAAAAAAACAGTTACAAATTACAATTTCTTGATGCATTCTGAAATACCCTGCCCATGACATTAACTGAATGGTGTTCAACAAGGAAGTACAATGTTCATTAAATCACAGTCCAATCATTGAATAGAATGTTAAAATTACTTTTTTTTCACGAAGTTTAGTAATTTCTGGTCATTCATGAATATTCATCAATCACGATCAACTATTACAATCGTATCACGACGTAAAACTGACGTAAACACGTCATATTATGGTCTTGAAAAAAGTTGTTATAAAGTGGGAAATAATTGACGTAAAAATACGTCTTGTTCTGGTCTTTGAAAAAGACGTTAAAAAGTGGTAAATATTTGACGTAAAATATATGTCATCTCATGTTCAAACAAAATTTGAGAAAATTTTGATTATATAAAGACGTCATAAGGTTGTTATAAATTAGTCGTATATACGACATATGACGTGTGGACCAGTTTATGACCATTTCATGACGTCTTAAAGACGTCCGTCTGCTATCAGGGTAGAAAAAATGCCAGCACTCCAGTTAGAAAATAATGTTGAAGAATCCAATCTTCATGCCAAGTACCAGTCTGGATATCGATCATTTCATAGCGTTGAGACCGCCCTTTTGAAGGTAACTAATGATATTCTTATGTCACTTGACAAAGGAGAAGAGGTTATTTTGGTTTTACTAGATTTTTCCTCTGCATTCGATACAACTGATCATGACACTCTCCTTAAACGTTTATCACTTAGATTTGGAATCTGCGGTAAAGCACTTAATTGGCTAACTTCGTACTTGCAAAGACGTACCCATAATGTAGTCACTGGAAATGATCGTTCTTCAACGCAAATACTGACCAAGGGAGTACCGCAAGGATCCATACTCGTCCGATTCTGTTTATACTGTATACTTCTCCTCTTGAAGCTGTGATTGACAAATATACCGTACATAAGATGTTTTATGCCGATGATACTCAATTGTACCTAACATTCAAACAGACAAACCTTGACTCTTCAATCTCCCAGATAACCAAGTGTGTCAAGGCAATCAAGGAATGGTCTCAATTGAATTGTCTTAAGTTGAATTGCGGTAAGACAGAGTTCCTTCATGCTTCATCTCGGTTTAAACAATCAACACCATTGCTGCATTTGAACCTACATGGAACGCAAATTGCTGCTGCCAAAACTTGCAGAAATCTTGGGATATGCTTTGACAATAAGCTCACTTTTGAACAATTTGTCACACAAATATGCCTCTGCTTCATATGCCTTACATGAAATTGGTAAAAATTCGGGAATTCATCGATAGAAGAACAACTGAGCGTTTGGTTCATGCTTTTGTCATGTGCCATTTTGATTTTTGTAACAGCATCCTTATTCACTTACCGCACCGCCTCATTCAAAGACTACAGATCATCCAAAACTCAGCAGCTCGACTAGTCACTCGCACTAGAAAACATGATTCAATATCTCCTGTCTCACGCAATTTACATTGGTTACCAGTCCAGTTTCGAATCCAGTTCAAGATTTTGTTACTAGCTTTCGAATGTTTTCATGGACTAGCTCCTTCGTATTTGAATGATCTACTCACTGTATACAAACCAACAAGACAGCTTCGATCATGCACACAGAATCTGTTTATCATACCTCCTATTCAAACAAAAACATATGGCGAACGTTTATTTGCTCATACTGCATCAGTTTTATGGAATAACCTCCCAAACTCTCTTAGGAAAAAATCGACACAATAGAGAAGTTTAAATCTGCACTTAAAACACACTTATTCAAAACATATCTTAGTCTAACAAAGTAAACTCAGCAACCTATCTCTCAGTCATGTCTTTCCTTTCTTTTTCTCTCTCTTAGAGCGCATAGGGACAAACAGACGTAATGTGTTATGCGCTATATAAAAACTGTTCATTATTATTATTATTATGAAGGGGGAGGGGTTGTTTCAAACGATCATGATGTAATGAATGGCCGCCAATACACATTAGACAATTAACTCACCCTCGGCCTTGAATGTTTTGGTGTGATTTATTATTTTAAAACAAAAAGAGTATAGGCCTGGGCCTACCAAGGAAAACAAAAAGATTTAAGTTTGGAAAATGTAGGTCTACTATACTGCACAAAACTGTTTTGTCCAAATTTGACTCGGACTCGATTTTTTTTGTGGACTCGGAATCTGAGGTGATGACTCGGACTCGGACTCGGACTTTGAGGCTATGACTCGGACTCGGACTCGGACTAGGACTCGGACTCAGAGGTGATGACTCGGACTCGGACTCGGGTTTTACAACTCGGACTCGGACACAGCACTGGAAAATACTTTGCATTCGGAATAAATTTTCATTTTGATTCACGCACTTTCAATTTAGACTTTATAAACGTCTTCTTTCTAATGTGATAAGAGTACAAATATAACTGCAGATGTCATTGGTTACGATGATAGTGCAATGTATCCTCCTCCCCTCCATGATAATAACAGTAATAATGATACTATGATATAGAAAATACATGATACAATGATATAATATGAGTGAAATATTGCATTATCAGAGGCCAGGCGCACCGGAAGGGGGGCGGGCAAACACTTTTGGGGGCCCACCACAAACCTTTATGGGGGCACACCTCAAATGCTTACTACCAGCATACAACGTACCCTATATACACCTCCTCCCCCCCCCCCCCTTCCCCCTTATACATAATATATAAGAAGTTTACATTTTTTGAATTAAGACAATACTGTTATCAAAAACTGTTTCCCATCTTCTCTCATTAGTACTGAAACATGATTATTTGTTCACCGCTTCTAGCATGCTAGGATGGCGTGAGAGACTCAGGAGACCGGGCATGGCAATGGGAGGGTTATGAATGGCATACTGGTAAATTTGGCGATGGGGCGGACACCCTTTGCCCAAAAATTAGCTATTCAATTTCACAACTTCGTCCGCGCGAGCGAAGCGAGCGTGCAAATTTATAATATAAATAATACCCCGAATAAAGCAAGCATCTGCCCTTTTTAATAGATAATAGACAGAATTTCTAAACACTGAGAAACGTTGCTTCTAATTACAATACGAGGGAGCGTGGCGACCGAGTAAGAAAATTTTGATTTTGAATGATGAAAGTTTGCATTTTAGAGCATTAATCATGTCAATATGCTCATTTTACATGGTTGTATATGATCCAAAAAAATCTTTTTTTTCTTCCGAGGGGGCCCTTTGGGGGGGCAAAATTCGATTTTGGTCCCCTTTCGAATGATGGAGGCAATTGCCCTCCTGCCCCCGCTTTCAGCGCCTATGAAAATAATCCCCCAAATAAAGCAAACATCTGCTCCTTTTTTCATAGATAGACAGAATTTATAAATACTGAAAAACGTTGCTTCTAATTACAATACGAGGGAGCGTAGCGACCGAGTAAGAAAATTTTGATTTTTGAATGCTGAAAGTTTGCATTTTAGAGCAATAATCATGTCAATATGCTCATTTCACATGCTTGTATATGATCCAAAAAATCTCTTTTTTCTTCCGAGGGGGCCCTTTGGGGGGCAAAAATCGATTTTGCCCCCCTTTCGAATGATTGGGGGGCAATTGCCCCCCCCCCCCCCCGCTTCCGGCGCCTATGTCAGAGGCTAAGCTTGTGCCTAAAAAACCAATATAAACATTTTCTTCATTATATTCTGAATCATTTTGACAACAGATTTATACTCCACTACTAGTCTACTTTGTATTTCAATACGGACAATGAATTTATTCTGCCGTCTAATCAGGGATTAGATTTGAAGAAAAAAAAAAGATTTTGAAACCACAATTCTCAAGTAAAAAAAGATTGAAGGCAATCTTAAAAAATTGAGTGAAACATTTCTTTTTTTTCAATCTTTCTCTTTCTTGGTTGTATGCCCCTTCATCCCTTTTCTCTCTCTCTCTCTCTCTCTCTCTCTCTCTCTCCCTCTGTCAAACAAACACACACACACACACACACACTCTCTCTCTCTCTCTCTCGCACGCTTTCTCTCTCTTTTGTAGCGTGTTTCTAACAACCGTGTCTGAATGGAGGGACCTGTACGGAGACACTCAGTGGTTTTCGTTGCACTTGTCAGGAAGGTTATGTAGGGATCCACTGCGAAAATGGCAACTTTTTCTTTAAAGCATCTCTAAATATCTTAGGATGGTGACATTTTATTTTAAAGATTAATTTCATTCACATCTAAATCATCTCAATTCTTCTCTCTCTCTCTCTCTCTCTCTCACACACACACACACACCCTCACACGCAAACCCTCACTCTCTCTCTCTTTCTCTCTCTCTTTTGTAGCGTGTCTCTCACAACCGTGTCTGAATGGAGGAACCTGTACGGAGACACTCAGCGGCTTTCGTTGCTCTTGTCAGGAAGGTTATGTAGGGATCCACTGCGAAAATGGCAAGTTTTCCTTTAAAGCATCTCTAAATATCTTATGATGGTGACATATTATTTCAAAGATTAATTTTATTCACATCTAAATCATCTCAATTCTACGGGAGATAGATTTTATCCTACGTTTTCTATACATCTTTTTATTAACTTTTTTGGTGGGGAAGGGAACTTCTTTCAAATTTGTGAGGGGTTATTTGAAAGCTAGGATATCTACTGGAGGAGCATTCCTTCATTCTATCTCTCCTGAATGCATTAATCACAAAATAATTTTAACCCATTTGTTAATGGAACCCTGTACGGAGCTTATTGGAATTCGGAATTCAGTAGTCAATGGGATAACTTTGGTAGGCAAGCAAATATTTTTCAATATTTTACTTTGACCGACGAAATTAGTGCGTTATAATCTGAGCATTATTTGCTATATAATTCAAAGTGCACGAGTTTATGTCTGTTGCTAGTCCAGTCCACCCTCACTGCCATGGAGCGACGTTCCACTGCCTCTGCTCAAATCCACCAATGTGCGTGCATTTTTTTTTTCTGTTTGGACTTAACTCTTACAGCAGTTGGCCAACTGCAAATCTTATTCAGCTCAAACATGGAAAGCCACAGCGTGAAAATGAGTGTGAAGAAATATTAAGCTGTTTGTGTTTGTATTTTTTTTTCCAAATTTGGTGAAAAATAGATCTTGCTTAGACTGAGCCAGCATAATGGTAATGCTGGTAGTTGAATTTGGCTTTTAGAATATTATTGAGTCTTTAAGGTTTTATTATTTTTGGTTCTGGAAAAAAAAAGGTGCCATACAGCCGAGTCATGATATTAAGTAACAATAACCTACCCCTCCGATCTCTAAACAGCTATGTGCCCGATGGGATGGGTTTACGGGAAAACCAAATGTTTCCTGGTCGTCTATGACAGTCTGAAAAATTCCTGGCAAGATTGTTACGATCACTGTGCAGCCCTTGATGCGGTTACCCTGGGTAGTGGAGATCAGATTGAAACATCGTTGCTCTTCATAGAGAGTCAGGAGGAGTTCAGCTATCTGGTTCCCCATGTTGTCAGTCCTAGAGCCTGGATGAATTGTAGAGACATCGCAAACCCTGGGACATGGGTATGTGTCAAGGACCGAGCAGGCACCACTAGTGCATACAGAGGTAGGTGTATTTATGATATCCTGCATCATAAATTTTTTTGCAAGGATTGGGCCGGAATGTCTCACGGGACATGAAATACTTTCACCATGAAGAAAAAATGAATATCGCCAGACGTTAGACCTCCATATATTTTTCGTTATACCAATATTTTAACGTCACTTTTTTGTTATTCTGAATGTTTCGAAGCTATTGATATCTTGACAATATATTGCGATATTAATGTTTGAGGCTGATCCTGAGCGGCTGAGCGAGTTCAGCCTCTCATGCGTGTACATTTCTAGATCAATATCTAGGTCTATATTCTACATTAGTTTTTATGTTTTATCTTTCTAGGCTTTCTCTTGTATATAAATCAATACACTATGCACCCTTTTCGAGGAACCAGTTCAAACTATGGATTTTTCGGTGACTGGCATAGTGCTATGCCAGTCACCTCAGAAAATCCATGATTTCAACCGGAGCCTCTCAGTGCAAGGTATATTTGATTACTATGCTGACGTCTTCGTGCGTAGTACGCCAGTCACACCGCCAAACCGACCCCACACCGACTCCAAACAGACCGATTTAGGGTCATTAGGAGTAATGCAATTTCCGGTGCAATTTTCTTCTTCGGTCTGTTGTCAGTGTAGGTCCGTCTTATGTGTGTGACTGGCGTACTACAGATTGGGTCAAAAAATCAATTTTCACTTTTTTTGCACATTTGGATAGTATATGTCAGAATCCATCGATTAACAAAATTTCATCACTCAGTTTTCTTTATTTTTTAAGAGAAATATCGTATTTTATATTTTGGGAAGAACAACGAATAGCATTGCGCGGCCTTACGAACCTAGATAGGAGGTGGATATTAAAGGTGACCGCGCGTACAAGCCTTTCGTTCTTACCAATCGGCGAATAGGCGGCGAATAAGTATGTGCTGACCCCGCGTAAAAGCCTTTCGTTGCGGTTTTCACGGGGCACGCAAACGATTGACGAAGGATGCGAATGTCAAAAAAAATGCAAAGTCCAACAGTCGTATTTTATGCTGCAAAAAGATCGCTAAACAATCGCAAAGGTTTGGAAGTGTCGTCAATTGCTCGCGAGCGTCGTTTTTAGTTCAGCGGTAATTTCAAAAGCTTTTGAAATTTCTTGAGAACGTTTCCCGCATCCCGGGTCGTGTTTTACTCGTGATTTGTTCTCAAACATGTCTTAAAAGCATCGTCATATACGCAGGACCTACTCAAGACGTGCGCGATGTTCGCAAAATCTTCATAAATCCCCAACCACCTCACGACAGTTTGCCAAATGTCTTGCGCAAGCCGCGAAGTTCGCCCGATAATTTCTCGCGTTGTTCGCATTTAAGTCGCGTGTTCTTCGTGTATGTTGACTGGCCGTCGTTCAGCCACGGTAGACACGACATTCGCATATACGTCGTGAAAACTTCACACAAACAGGGCAAGAATGGTTTACGACTCCATTGTCGCGAGACATTCGGAGAAAACTCCGAATTATGGACTTTTCCATTTTTTCGACATTCGCATCCTTCGCAAATCGTTCCCGTGCCCCGTGAAAACCCCACTTCAGATTATATAACAATTACAATACAATGCAAAAGATCGAGGGATTACCCGCACCAGATTAACTAACATAGCTAATCTGTTCTTCCTCGGGGTCTCATAAATGAATGATTAGATGAACATAACGATTACTTTATTCCAGAGGTTTAGAAACAAATTTCTTTTCTAAATACTAGCGATCTGGAGCCACATCATTTTAAAAAATTATACAAAAGAAGATAAGTATGAAAAATTTGACGTTGTTTTAAAGTCTCCAAGACTAGGATATCATGAATATCATGCACTAACCTATGCTCTGAACGTTTCGTTTTCAAAATTATTCTTCCTTCACGATTTTGTAATTTTTTTAGCATGTTCAGATGAGTTTTATTCGCTGACGACCAAATTATGTCAGCATAACCGAAGTGTGGCAAAATGCTACCCTTATACAAGTGATTCAAACTTGACTCATTCAAAAAAGAACTGAATCAAGAACCAAGAAAACTAATCATCTTACTGACTTTTCTGCACAAGTTTAAAACATGATGATTCCATTTTAATTCAGAATCAATTATAACACCAAGGTACTTTATAGATTTGACTTGCTCAGTACGATTATTAAGATTTGTTTAGGTTTAATGTAGCGTGCTCCCGAATCAACATGCATATTGGTTTTTGAAGTATTTATTTATAGTCTATTACACCGCATCAAATTTTGCAAAAAAATTAATTCATGTTTTGCAAAGTATTTTGAACCAAAATTGGATCTTTATTTGCATAATAAACTAGTGTCAACTGCTTAAAGGTACACAGAGAATTTCTCGAAACCAAAAGGCATATCGTTTAAATAAGAAGGAAGAGAATCGGACCCAAAATTGAGCCTTGTGGAACGCCGTGTGAGACGGATAATTCAGACGAGAGTGATCCATTAATCATTGTGATTATCTACTACTTAAATAACTGCGGAGCCAATCAAAAGACTTTCCATTTACACCCGTGTTATACTTAAGTTTGTACAAAAGAATTTCATGGCTGACCAAGTCAAATGCTTTCTGTAAATCGACCGCAACAACTCCTGTGTAGTTTCCTTTATCAAGAGACATAAACCAGTCATCCGTAACCTGTATCAACGTTGTACTTCACATGCTTGAGGAATGGTTCGCTCTGAAAGTAGTCTAGAATCTGGACTCTTTTTATGAAGTTTTTATATTCCCCGAAACAGCTGCTAAACTCACTGTACGCGTCAAGTCGAGTGATGGCGCGATCCCGAGAACCTGTCCGCCCGGAGAAGGTTCTCGGGATCGCGCCATCACTCGACTTGACGCGTACAGTGGGTGATTTCAAGTTCGGTGTGCGGTGTTGGTGTTGGTGTTGAGAGCGTGGAAAGGCTCCTGAACCGAGCTCCAACACCGACGGTCAGTTTAGAGGGACGATACCGATCACCTTATCGATAGCTCAACACCGGGTGACGTCATACGCTAAAGCGAAAGATCTCGACGATGAAATCATTTCCCCTCAGAATTTCTAATAAATCTACATCTTACTGGATTCGAATTGCATAATCATTTGAAGAATCCAAGGGGAAAAATATTACTCTTCCATGGGAAATATGTGGTTTTGATTATACCAAGTTGTTTTGACTGCAAAATGGGTTTAACCACCAACATGTGACGAGTGGCCATAGCAAAGAGTGCCGCTGCTGCGCGAGGGACAAGCAGCAATAACATGTATGATTACAACACCAACACCAACACCGTACTTGAAATCATGAATTTCCCGATCCCTAGGGGCTGGTGTTGGTGAATGGGGAAATTGCATGTACATCGACAACACGAACCGTGATACTCGGTTCAGCAGACGACATTCAACACCAGCGAACAACACAGACTACCGGAAATTTTGCGAGGTCAACCCCAACACCAGCCTGATTTCAAGTTTGGTGTTGAGGCTGGTGTTGGTGTTCTCACAACACCAACACCAGCCTCCAACACCAAACTTGAAATCACCCAGTGAGTTTAGCAGCTGTTTCGGGGAATATAAAAACTTCATAAAAAGAGTCCAGATTCTAGACTACTCTGAAACCAGATTGATGTGTATAGTAATATTGTTTTCATTTAAAAATTGACAAGTTGGCGTTGAACAACTCATTCTAATAGTTTGGAAACGACGGGCAAAAGCGAAATTGGTTGGTAGTTGTCAGGATTCATTTTATCACCCTTGACAGCAACAGTATTATCTTACTAATTTTCCACCTTCTAGGCACTATCCTTCACAAAGTGACTTATTTATAATATATGTTTAATAAATATAATAGTGGGTTTTTGTATAGCGCTCATGTCCATTAGAATTGACCCTCATGGCGCTCCACTGTTATTACCCCGGCTTTTGGAAGGAAGTCATTACGGCGCTGTAGCATTTTAAGGAAATTCATCCTAGCTTATCACAATATCAGGGTCTCATAATTTCAGGATAATGAGCTAATTCCATCGACACCAAGTGCTTTCTTACTTTCCAAGGTAGTTATTTCACGCACTACATGAGTACAAGTTACGGGTGATAACTCAAATTTGTTTTTACTATTACAACATCTAAGGAAATTTATATTTTTGTTTTCTTCTTGACGCGTTTCTAATCATTTAAATATGAATGCCCTATAAAGTAATTTTTAGCAACCTTAATTTCCGTTACAGTCTTGAATATCATCATCACTATTATTAGTGTCAGTATTTTTCATCATTTTCATTATCATTAATATCCTTTTATTACGATGTATCATCCATATATTTTTTTCATCTTAGAGCTTTGAATAGTTGGCTCAGTCGGTAAAGCGTCTGTCTGTCGAACCAAAGATCGTAAGTTCGAGTCCAACCCAGGCGGATGACTGAAGCCTACGTTGTGTGTTATCGTGCCCCTCCCCTGTTTCATAGACGCAGGCTATGCTACAGTGGAAAACACTCCGTCCCACGGATAGGACGTTAAATGGAGGTCCCGTGTAAAGGAGAGTCACCACCTTTGCACGTTAAAGATCCCACTGCACTATTCGTGTAAGAGTAGGGGGAAACCCCGATGTGAGTGGTCCACCTGCACACCCCCCAATCAGTGATATCGGGAAGGGAGACCTGATTCAGTTCGCTTTTCGCCTCCTCGGCACAGGTGACGCCAACCCAAATAATAATAATAACGTATCTCTTCACTTTCAGATTGGGGAGTTGACGAACCTGATAATCCTGATCATCACTGTATGACCCTGAATATGAACAAGGGGACAATGCAGGATACTTCATGTGAGGAGTTCAAAGCGATGATTTGCCAAGTCATCATTCCATCTTAATATCTATCGCATTTTAAATTCATTACTCCTAGCAACTTTTGTTATAGACTGCATGCATTACCTCTAAATAAGGATAGATTTTTATGGAGGTTTGCTTATTTAAACTGCAAATTCCCTCTGCTTATCCCCAAATCTACACATAGATTTTACTGCAATTGGGGGAACCTCGTTTTTCGAGGGCTCGTATTTCCGATGGAGTATAATTTCTAAACGCAAATTTCCTTTATAAGGTGGTTCATAATTGCGGAAATATTGCTCGAAGGTTCCTAATTCTTAAAGCGAAGAAAGGTTTACTGTTCTGCAGGTTCATAAATCCGGAAGTGCAGTAGGGTTTGTTCAGAAAGTTAATCATAAACATTCGGATTTTGGGGCCCATTCATTTACGAACGGTAATTAAGTTTCGGAATTGTGAATCCTGTTTCATTTTCTGGATTACGAACCTCGAAATCATATACCTTCGGAAAAAATGACTTGTAATTATTGAAAGAAATGCATAATATTGATGAAGAGATTACCTCCTTCATTCTAAGATTTGGGTTTGAATTCCTAAAAGTGATCCATATTCTGATGTAATTACATAAAGATTCACTGAGATGAGAAGAACGCTTAAAGTATCACCTGTCAAATCAAAATTAACAGATGCATGTATCTCCTTTTAGTCCTTTTAGACCTATAACTCTAAGCAGACATAGGCAGGTGTATAATCGTAGATGTAAATGTACAGACGTAGATAGATGGAAATATAGAATTAACGATTCAATTCAAGTCAATTCAAGATTTATTTTTTGCAACATTATTCTCATTGCAGCCTTGTAGTTGAATTAGGAGTTGAAAAAGTTGTACATGTGTTTAAAAATGCAAAAATCATATCTATATACGACTTCAATATACTTAACTCAAATGTAATACATAATCAAGCAATTTGAAAAGTATACGCATCTATGAATTAAGATGCAAATCTTAGCCATGTTTTTGTTGTTGTTGTTGTTGTTGTCGTTTAGAGTCCTGACGAAGATCAATATCATCGAAAGCTACGTGTTCATACGGTATAAATGCATGATACACAAGCGCGTGTGTTTGTGTGTGTGCATATATATATACTGCATATTTATACTTAATTTCAATATATGAATATGTACAAAATATCACTGTGTATGTGTGTGGGTGGGGGGGGAGTGTGCGGTGTGGGGTGTGTGTGTGTGTGTGTTTTATGTGAGGTGCCGTAGCCGAGTGGTTTAAGGCGCTTGACTGGAGACGCGAAGGTCCGGGGTTCCATCCCTGGCAAGGCACCTATGCCCTTGAGCAAGGCATTTTATCCACATTGCTGTTTTATTGTATATCAAATAAATGAACATGCTATAGGCATCTGAATACCCAGCGTGTGCAAGTGTTTTTTTTTTAATTATGTGTAGATGAAAATTAGGTCAGACTGTTGCAATATGACAAACGTTAATCTATGTAATATTGAAATTGTTAAGTACTCATTAGTTTATTATAACATATATTCAATTTTAAAAAGTTGCGGCTTTTGTTTGTTTGTTCGGGGTTGTTTTTTCTTTCAACTAAACGGTTCCAGGCTGCATGTAGGTACAAAAACTCAATTAGGATATGTTTCGAGTAATACTAAATTGAAGTAAAATGTTTCATTCTTGATTGTATTTGACGTAAGCCTGTCAGTCATTGATATGTATCTAACAAAATTAATTTCTTTAGATTGTTTCTAATTGATTCACGTTTCTCTTTGCAAATAAGAGAAAAACTGCTTCCAACATAATCGTCCTTGTGTAACTTCCTTTCTTCATTCGCCTTCTAATCCAGTGCATATTGTATATACGATTTACAGTTTATTACAGGTTGAAATGTCAATTGTTTCATTTAGTGACATAATATTATGATTTGTGATGTAAAATGTCTTTCTCTTAAAGAATATCTCCCATTATGCTTACCCGTCGCTTTTATGCTTCTCTCCTATCTTTCTCCAGTTTTCCCTTTCCTTTTTTTTTTCTCTCTTTAGCTATTGTATGTTTACTATGCTATTTATACATGAATCATTTCACATTTTTAAAGAAGGCCTACCTGATGCTTATTTATATTCCACGCGATTCAGCCATTGGACTGACATTTTTGTTAATTCCTTTTAAATTTCGATTTCAACCTTTATTAAAACCTATTTTCATCCATCCATTTCTACAAGAATATGATATGGCTCCACACAGAGACCACGGTCACACCGTAAATCTGACTCCAGGCAGACCCCATACCGCTCGATCCTGGGTCATTTGGGGGTACTGTAAAAAAAAATTGTATCGTCTGTTCAAGGTGGGGTATCGACCTCATAAATGAGACTTGGGAAAACCTGATACACTTAAAAATAAAAGTCAAGGGGGAAAAATCCAACTCGAACTTTGATGTCGTTCAGAGTTGTTGATCACCCTCTTGTGGTCGTTCAGTTGTTTTCATTTGTTCGTTTGGTAGGCACTTTTGAGGCGACTCTGAAGTGAGGATGACAACGAAGATCGTCTATCAGCGACCTGATGAAGAATATACTTTAACTATTTTTTCAACGGAATAAACGCCATTGTTATCAATTTCATTACTACAAAAAAAAAATTGTCAACGTCACGAGGATTCGAACCCTTCACTTATTTATCGATCTTTGACCACTGCGCCACGATAAGGTCAAGGTAACGTCTTTTCTCACACACAGTGCAAGTATCAGAATCACAGAAACGTAGAGAGCTATGCAGAGGACAGAAGAGAGAGCAAGGACGCCCTCTCGCATTAAGCCTGGCGGAAATCATCAAAAATCGATGGATAGCGCCAAACAAACCCAACAACAACAACAACGAGCAGTTGACGACGCATTTCTACCACTGATCTCTAAGAGATTAGTGATTTCTACCCGCATTCATTGTTAGTCTAACTTCTCAGACATGAGTATTTTGTATTTTTCCCCTCACGTAAAAGTCGCCTCAAAAGTGCCTACCTGTTCGTTGTCTCCAGTCTCCAGCATGGATATCTATTATACGCGAGTAGCTTGTGGTGTAAGGGCTTTCTCAACTGCAGCACCCTCTCTTTGGAACAATCTACCAATGGCTTTGAGAGTCATACCATCTTTAGAAACCTTTAAATCCAAGTTGAAAACATATCTATTTTAACAATACCAGTACTAGACACTTTGACACTCATCCAAACCCTCTTATCTTTTCTTTTCTTTCCTTGTGCGCCTCGGAATAGAATTTTTCTAGATAGATGGCGCCTTACAAATGCCTATTATTATTATTATTATTCCTCTTGTTTCTCTTTCTCCCACTTTATTTCATGATGTCTCTCCACGTTCATACAAATAAATGCATATGCTTATTTTTCTTCAGAATTACTACTTTGTTTTTCAAATATGAATGAATATAAAATTTTTATATCAAATCTTATTTTACTTAAAGTTTGTCATTTGCTGCTCTTAAAAAATGTATGTGCATTCCACTTCATTCAGCTCTCGAGCTGCAGATTTTGATAAATAAAAATCACTTTTCCCTTTTTAAAGAATAGAGACGTTTTGAGAAAAGGGGCAACACTTGGTTATTAAACCTGATCCACAGTTTATAAGGTCATACATGGGCAATACTCTGTACATTAAAACAACCTACAAATATGTAATTTC
>JAPZVO010001160.1:0-21167 GCA_029962745.1 Echinometra lucunter | reverse complement strand
TTATAGTAAAACGTGTCAAGTAGAGAAGGAAAATGTCTTTTAATGTATTCAACTAATGAGAGGTATGCAGTGTGCACAGTGTGTATTATGAAATTGTGTTAAACAGCGGGTATTTCCTTGAAGGCAAATACACATGGAAGAGTGTACAAACAGAAAAGAACATCTACAGAACACAAGTTGGAGCTTTTGTATTCCTCTAAGAATAGTTCGTTTCGTGTACTAATCTATGCATGATGTTGAGTGAAACAGGCACCGGCGTAAATCCGTTTTGAGGGGGGGGGGGAATGATCACTTTTTTTTCCGTGAACTCACACTTAGGTATACACACACACACACACACCCTCATCACCCACGCAGACCCCCACACACATATGACAGTAATATTTTGCGAGCGAGCGAAAAATAACCACTTTTATGGTTTTTAAAGCTGCTATTCATAGGTTTTGAATATGCTCGAATTTCATATCAAAATTAAGTTTATGGTGCACAAATCACTATGAAACCGTTTGAAACTTTTGAAAAGTAAGTGGGAAACAAATATTGCCTGTCACAAATCGATAAAACGGACCCCCAATGTTGCCTGTGCATACGTTGCCCAACTCGATGCGAGATCCGTGTCATCATCGTATGGGCAATAGCCTGTGATGTGGTGTGTTGTGAATGTGGTGAATGTGATGTGTCGTGCCCGAGGGAGTGATTAAAACGACGTTTCTGCATTGTTTGTATGAATTCATTATTCTGTGAATGTTTTCAAAGTATGTTTAAACCATTCTATTTAACATTATTCATATAATAATGTCGGAGAAATTCTACAATTGAATTATGACTTTTTGCAATTAGAAAGGGGGAAAAAAATCCCATAATATAATAGGACAGTCTCCCTTGTACATGCTAGTAACCGTTGTGGGGCATACCATTTTAATTTTAGGGGTGTTATAATTCACGAAAGACGGAGGGATAGACGGAATACTTTTTTTCTTGAATTTAAAATTGTTTTCTTGGCGAATAGTTTGAACTTGTGTAAAGAAAATATAGAAATGGTAATCACCTTACTGCTAATTTGTTTTTTTTTTTCTTTTCTATTAAGTAGCAACTTATATTTACATGTGCTTATAAGCTCAAGTTAACTTTCCATACTCGGCATTTCAGTAGTCAATTGTATGTAGTAGGTAGGTGAGGTTAAGTAGGTGATCTGAGGCGAAGGTGAGAGTAATTTGACTTGTAATTCAATTAGGCCTTCGGTGATAGTCTTTGATCAGTTATAATTTCGTATCTGGGTTATTTTCACTGTTTATTTGCTTGAAAATCATCAGAACCTGCAATAAAAAAATAAATTCCTTGAAAAAAAATGTTCGAATGAAATTCGTTATCGAAATCAGGTTTAATCAGAGTATAACAGGGAAAAAAATCCCTTGATAAAGACTTGAAGCTATGCTATAATGCAATACATGTATGATGTTCATCTCTCTACACCCCAGCTCTACACTATCTGAGATCAGTGGTGACGTCCAGTCTCTGTACGCTAGCTAGCCATTCCTATCATAATAAATACGAGATTTTAGTGAAGAGGAATGTTGTAGATCAAGACAGTTTCTACAAGAAGCATCAATTTTCCTTAGACAGCAATATTATCTAGGTAACTTTTACATACAATCATTATTTGACGAGCGGGTCTCTTAATCAGTTCTGTCTCTGAGAATTTGATGCAACGTCGTTTTGGGACGTAGTTTGACATTTGCATCCCGGCCTGGCTTGGTTTTCTTTGTCATTTTCATGTCAATTTCCTACTTTATATTCTGCTTCGACCAAAAAAAAAAAAAAGAAAAGAAAATCGAGTCATCAATGAGGTAATTAAAATAATAAGCGACTGCAGTTTTGCCTGCTCTCTTATAACAGCTAAAATCCATCAAAATTGCATGCGATCATCTCAATGCACAATGTTTCATTACGTGCAAGCGCCTAGCTCGCCGCAGACCCGTTTCGCTCGCAGCACTTCCGGGTTCTGAGAATCAGAGGGCGTTTTTGGAAAATGCGTTTTTAGATAATTTCTTGGAATTTACAGGAACAATAATGAACACCACTGTCTTCTACATGCTTCCCCGTTTCCATTCATATACAATTAGCCCTATTCTGTGATTTTCTTTGAACGTCACCTTTTAAAGCATTTCATTTTACATAAAAATTCACCAACTGGTTAATAACAATATCATTTTTTCCCCTTAAAATGAGGGGGATATTTGGACACCCCCTCCCATCTCTCGAAAAATTGTGTGTGTGTGTGTGTGTGTGTGTGCGTGTGTGTGTGGATATATCCCCCCCCCCCCCCCCCTCACCTCCGGATTTACGCCAATGGAAACGGGTGTATTATTATTGCTCTGCCTACTTTTATCTTTACTAGGAAGTTGAGAAAACTTAAAGCGTGTACTGCACTGATGTAAAAGCACGTCCTCTTAAGGGTAATGTTTGAGAGTCAGCTTACAGCTTTACCATCTTTGGTAATTCATTCCTTTATTACAGAACTTAAACCAAGATAATTATGTTCCAATTCGTTTCTTGAGCTCTGTAAGCTTATCAAATTCCCCTCCCTTTCCGGAAAGAAGAGATGGGGGGGGGGGGTGGGACGATCAATCTAGTATCTAAAGAAGAAAACGTCAAGCTGCCTTTTCTTTTTTTTCGTTTTTCTTTTTCTTCTTCATCAACTTCGTCTTCTTCTTGTTCTTCCTCTTCTTCTTCTTGTTTTTCCTCTTCTTTTCCGTCTCCCCTCTACCCTCCCCCATCTCTCTCTCTCTCCCTCTCTCTTTCTCGCTCCCTTTGTCTGGTTAATCCACCGTCCTCATTTTCTCTCTCTCCTCTCTTCTGTCTTCTCTCTCTCTCTCTCTCTCTGTTTTCCCCCCCGCTGTTCCGTTTCTCCGTCCGTCGCTCATGCCAATCATGCCTTTCTTCCCTATTTACTCTCACATCATAAATATTCTTCAAAAATGTTAAAACAGATAAAGAAAGCATACAGTAATGTTTAGTTTTGAATTTATCAAGAAAGCTCATCATGAAAAATAAACCGTTACACTGTTTTTTCACTGTTACAGTGACTATTTGGTTAAGAATCTACAAAGTGTACTTCAGGGCAAAAGCAAGCATTGATGACTGATGTTTATGACTTAGAATACGTCTTTCGAATAAAATGGATATGTAGAAATCATATCCGACAATATACATGCTTTAGGACAAAGTTAGAACATGATTATATATAAAGCCATGCAGTGGTAATAACAGATAAGTTTTATCTGCATGGTTTCGATTGACAACCGAGTCGACTTTTAAAACATGCTTGTTAATTTATTCAAACCCTCAGCGTTCTTGCGTTATCAGGCCCGCTATTATGCTAACACCAAATGACATATCGATGCTTTCGACATAAAAAGAAAGGAGGAAAATAAGCCCCGATCCAATTTAGGCTACTGAAGAAGAAAAAGTTATACCTTCCTACATAATTCATGATATTATTCAGTATTTGCATATTCTATCTAGCTTGGGGTAATCGTCTTCGTGAATTCATCCAGGTTCAATCTACACAATGTTCTTAAACCACTGTTAACATGTTAAATATCAAACCTCACTAAGAATCACATGATTCTATATGTCGCTACCTCCAGAAGATAAGAATCATATACTTGCAATATCTTTACCAAAGGCATATACATGATATACATTGTTATTACATACTTCATGGCATAAATAAGATTAATAAGTACTTATTTTTCCCAACTTAGAAATATATATACTGCTAATTTATGCAGGTTATATATTACAAGCACAATCTTCTTAGATCTTAAAGCCTACTAAAAAATGATTAACACCACGTAATTAAGATATCTTAATATCTACATGATCTATGATACAAAGAAGGAGAAAAATGAGTAAATGATAAACTAGCAGTGTACTTTACGACAAAAGATCAGTGTTACCATTATTCGCAGAATAAATCAATATTCGATGTCGGTTTCATAAAAGTTTCCATGTTTTATTTACACGTGCATTGTTCTTTTATTATAAAGTGACATGCGATGAGCCAGTTATAAGTGAACACATTTCTTAATAATAGAATGCTATATCCAACCTTTTACATGAAAAAATGAAGATGAAATCTGGGGAGCGTTTCATAAAGTGTCTTGCCAGTGATTTTTACTGACAAAATTACTCTCAGCCAATCAGATGCAAGGACTTCAGTAGCTTATAGTGGTTGTCAATAAACATCACTTACAAAACACTTCATGAAAGTCGAAACGATCCCCAGGAGCAACTTATGCAGTTTCTCCTCACTTAAGTTTAATTTGGAAAAAAAATAGCAATCGATAAAATACTGAAAATATTGCAGGCGATCAGTCAATAATCGTGGAACACAGTACTTCTCTACTTCAATGGCTATAAACATCCGATGCCATACATGTAAATATCACTTGTACTCCCACACATACAAGAAAAATACCATTACTTCAGATCATTTCATTACAATACCCCAAAATACTAGGGAAACATTATAGGAAGACAGAATAAGGAATAATATGAGTTTTTTTTTTTACAATATATTACCAAACGGCCAATCAAGTACTAATTGACAAGAAAGAACACATTATAAATATGATGACTTTGGTCGAGTCAGTTATTTAACTGACTTGATTTTGGTTTGTGTTGCACAGTTAGTATGATGGCTTACACAATGAAACTCTTTTTGTATACAAAGAGTTTGTTTCCGTCACAAGCTACTAGGTTACCAGATGGAGTTACAAGCCATGAGCTGATGATGGAACGGCGATCTGATAGTTTGCATTCCGCGATCCTCCTTGCCTGGATGTTACCATCACATGACACTTGATCAACTGCAACGATCTTATGCTCTCCATCCCAGTATGTGATGTAGAGTGAGTCTGTCAGTCTGTCAACGTTACACCATGTCCACCAGCCCCACTCATCAGAGTGTATGACAGCCTTCTCTTCGCCTGATCGTGAGACGACAGTGAATTCATCATCAGCTGTCTTCACAACGATATCACCTGATGACAAGGCTTGTATCTCACGACACACCTTCTTACCCTGCATTATAATAGTGTTCACTATCTTACCATCAGCAGGATTGATGACCGTAGATATTAGACTGACGGGACTGAGCAGCGAGGATCATCCCATCCCTGTCAACATCAACGGACACTGCATAGAATGAAGAAGATCTCGATATGGTGATGTTTCTAATCACCTTCCATTGTCTGTCATAGAGAGTGATGCATCCATCCAAGTATCCTCTCTCCTTGCCACATACTATGACGTTGCTGTCTAAGGGTGCGCATGATGTAACATACATGTTTCTATCTCCTTCAATGACTTTCTCTGTGTGTTCAGCGCAGATATGTGTAACATACATTGCACTGTCGCTGTCATCTAACACAAATATCTCATCATCACTGATCAAACCGCGCACCCATGGTTTATTAACGATCGATGGAATGTCGATTGACTTGAAAAGCTCCCATTTACCGATATAGCCATCGATTCTCCCGTAGTGCTCCCCACCTACTTCACCCTCGACAAACTTCACTCTCTGAACTTCACGATCTATTCGGTCAAGATAGTCAGCAACCTCTTGATGGACATTCGAGCCGAGACTCTGATCAAGTGATTCAATAACTTGAGGAGCTTCATTTACTAATGTTTTGTCATTTTGTTTGATGCGCTCAATCTTAGAATCCATATTATCCATGGTATTTATTTCGTGCTGATTTTTACTTTTCAGATCTTCAATCTTTTTCCAAACCGTCATGTCGATTTCCTTGATCTCTGAAAGAAGTTTTGCTTGGATATCTTTAGAGATTCGTTGTTGTTTCTCTGTCTCTTGCTCACACGCTTTGATCCGTCTCTCTCTCTTCTCGTTGATGATCCGTATTTCTTCATCTGCCTCCTCGTTGATCAAACGAATTTCATCTCGCCCTTTGTCTTTCACACTATTCAACTTTTCGTCGCAGGTGGCGTTAATCTCATCATTGACCGACTGGAGATGGTTACTCGCGGAAGTTTCACTAGACTCTAATTTAGACCCAAGCATTTTCAGGCGTTTCTTTGCGGGTGCTATCTTTGTCTGGGTATCTTCTAGCTTTCTCCTCATCTCCAAGATGACATCCTCTATGTCTTCGAGCACACAAGGTTTTTGGCCATGAGCTTTGGTTGCACATTTGTGACAAATGTTGACTTTGTGTTTCTTACAGTAGAATGAGATCGGCTCGGCGTGCTTGTCACAAGACCATGTCATATCATGTCCTTTCCTCGTCCGCAGCTGCCCTGCTTCTCCTCTTTCAACTGGGAACTTGGACGCCATGATTAGTTGCAATGCAAATTATCTACCTGCATCATTAATGATAAAAGGTATATAATACATATCTCATTAGAAGAGATAGAATGAAAACAGGGTAAGAAAACTGGAAGTAGGTGAAAAAGGGAGAGGGAGAGCGGACGATAAACACACACAAAACAATAACCAAGAAAACACAGAAATGTATTTCAAGAATTTCATCATCGCTCTACTGTTTCTACCTAAGTTAATTGTCACTGATAAACTGCTAGTGTTGAAATCACCATCATAAAGACTCCTTAAATTCAACATAAAGAATAAATACGAATTACAGAACACTTACAAAATTATGAAAGAACGGCTGAGGAGTAAAAGAGCCTCCCCCTCTACATCTATTTCTTGTCGATAGTTATTTTCATTACTGGAGAAACAAGAAGACAAACGTCCCGTGATTATGTTTAAAAGTTTACGCACTTTGTTAACCAATAATACTTACGTGTAGTTTGCATTAACCAGCGTGACTTTGCAATGACAGCTTGTTTTTACCACAAGGCAAGGTTATTTTCAGTGCACAGTTTGCATGTAAGTGACAAGGGATTTACAGTGTGTATTGTAAATAGCGGGTATTTTTCACCTACGCCACATAGTCACATGGATCGAGGCACAAATATAACGAAATATCAAATACCAAATGATTTTCTATTATTACAAATAATCCACTCATTGAAAAATTTCAACTTCAACTTAAATGCCTTGCGTTCCACTGAAGTACAGCGGTTGCGTGCGAACTATTCAACCACGACACTAAGAATCTGCAATGTTCTGAACGACTCTCTTGATAAGGTCTTTGAATATTACAAGCTGAGAATAATGGTAATCATGGAGCTTACACCACCATGCAAAGCCCTAAGGTAACATTGCTAATGTTAATACATCATGTCATATTTATAGACTGTAATCTCAAGTCACATATGGGAGTTCAGAAGATACATGCAAAGAAAATAAACTATAAAATCTGTATCATTTATGACTTTATCAAACACTAACAACAAAACATATTACTTTGTTAAGAAGATAGGCTACATGCAAAACTATAAACTATATAATCTGTATATCATGTACTTTATAACTTTATTAAGCAACAACTGTTCAGAAGATAATGCAAACCTCTAAACAATTTTATTAAACAACAAAAAAACCTGTTACTCTGTTCATCCCTCAGGCTTCTATGTTTTTCTTAATCTTACTGCTGTGATAGTTTGACTAATAATTGACTCGAGAGAGAAAACAGGTAAAACGTGTGTAGGATGAATAGATATTATAGAATTATAATGACTACCATAACATACGTGTGTAGAATGAATAGATATCATAGAAATTAAAATGACTACCATGAAATACGTGTGCAGGATGAATAGATAAGAATAATATTAGAATGACTTCCATGATATACGTCTGTAGGATGAATAGATATTTGTTTGAATTCTTATGAAGAATTAACCCTAACCCAATTTTTTATATAAAGAATACATACCTGTGCAAGGTTTAATCTTTACCCAAACCCTAAATCTAAGGTACGCCTAATCCTAGCCCTAACACCTACAGTAATCCTGACCCTAAATATACCCGAATATTACAACATGCAAAGACAGTGTCTGAGATTATTACGTGCATTATACCATGGATGTCAAAGGTGATATAATATTATTCAGTAATTCACTATGAAAATCCATTCAGGGGAGATCATTGCATTTTTTTCTCTCAGTGTAGGCAGACGATGGTATGTCAGCTTAAAAATGGCCGATTCAGGGGGAAAAAGTGGCACAATTTTAGGGGGAATTTATTGTTTAATTGCAATGTGATCTGAATTGGTAAGGTATGGTAAGAGAATATTCTGGTTATCCATTTGATGCCGAGGAGATGTTTTTTGATTGACTGACTGACAATAAGATTAGACAACAGATTGCAAACCCTTTATGAATTCCATTAAGTTTGTTTGCTATAGCACTACACATGCTTTTCCAATGGAAAACTGAGTTTTCCTTTTTTTACACAAATTTTCGCACTTTTGGGCAATTTTTTGCTATACGATCTGAATTTTCATCCTCTAAACATGTTATACCATCTCTTCAGTTTATATTCATTTGGCGGAAAAAGCTCGAGAAAAAAGTACGAGAGACCGTAACACTTTGTAAATTGAGTATCTGAGTAAAAATCGACCCAAGTCCAATTTTTGGCCAAATTGAGTTGAACATGGGAAATTGTTCCTTATACATGGATTCATCTAGTGTATAAGTGATAAACCCCAATTCACCCCGTAAGTGCCTGAAATAAACGACTGAAATCTAGTATGAATGTAAGAACGACCCCAGTCCAGAACTTGGGTTATTCTTATATTCATATTATAGTGCCCCCTCTCATCACTCCTTGTCTAACATCACAGTTATGTGTGTATTTGCATATGGGCAGTACATTTTTTCCAGGTTTTTATTAGTACATGCCAGAGTAAAAAGATGTTTACTCCCGCACGTGGGGTGTTTGTGGGTGGGTAAGGGTGCGCGCGTGGGTGTGTGTGTGTGCGTGCACATGTTAAATGCAGGGGGTGGGGGCATGTATATGTTTTATGCCAACATTTAAAAAAAAAAAAGGAAAAAAACTTGCAAAACTACATGTAAGTACTATACATGTATACCACATTTCTTTTTGAATAACCTGTCCCAAGTCCTCTAGTCTAGAGGCGTAGATTCCGGGGGAGGGCACTTGCCCCCTCCCCAGTAATTTCTGAACTAAATCTGAGGTAACCATATTGCATTGTGATTATATATATATATATATATATATATATATATATATATATATATTATTTTGGGCTCGCTCGCTTCAAATCCCTCGCAAAATTTAAAAACCCTGATGGTTCACAATCTAGCCAGCAAAAGTAATTTCCCCCAAATTAGAAATACTTTGTGCTTATATACACGTGTCTATAAACATGTAGCCGAGGGCATGGCTGTACGCAAAGTAGAAGTAGAAAGGGAGCATTTGCCGCGCCCCGAAATTCTTTTTGCGTGTTGCCCCCCCCCCCCCGAAAAAATTTTGCTTACGGGCCTGGCAAAGGATTCATCTTCGCTTGGTCGTCTTGTTCCCCCCTCCTAAAAATGGATCGACGCCTCTGTCCCCCACCCTTGGCCTCCAAGAGTCACACACATACACACCCACACCCACACCCACACACATGCTATCCAATAAACTAACATGCTAGGAGATGAGAGACATTGTACTATGTAATATATGACACAACTCTCTTATGCATTCTTTTTAGACGACCTATTACGATAGTACATATAGCCTATTCCGTATGATTCAATGACTGACCCAAGTTCCATATGAAAAAAAAATGGACAGTACATCTATGAATGCATTGGGCTAATAATCTCCATGAACAGAATTAAAATTTGTTTCTGCCTGCCTACTCTTTAATCTAAAACGGACTACAAAGCAGTGATAGAACAAGATTTTTTTTTTTCTCCAGACACCCTACGCATATTATAGAGTCTGAAATCATCACAGGCTATAATATTGGTGTCAAAGGTGACACTCATCAATTTAATTCATGGGATATTATTTCATTGTTCACCCCTAGCCATGCGTAGGGTAGGCAGACGTTGGAATGTCATGTTATTTGGTTGCCTGCCTTCATATTGATTGGATTTACCCACAAAATTAATGTAAACAAACCATGATTTTGTGTAAGGATGTAGATAAACTAAGATTTCTGTAAAGTTCACGAAATGAAATAAAGCATGAAGTACGACAAGGACTGCGAAATCAGACAAATATCTTATCCATACAGTCCTTGTCATGTTGTACGTATATTAGCACATTCACAGGTAGGCCTACATCCCTTTAGACATAACAGAGGTCGGGGGGGGGGGGGGGGCATTGTCGTAGATACACACTCACACCAACCATCACCTGCACCCACACACATACTCTCCATATCTTCTTTGCTTTTTAATAGCATTTAAATGTGCCTCAATATCATGATAATCGTTTATCTGAGTCCAAAAGGTTTAACAATTAATTGATTAAGAAATAATTTAGTGTTTGAAAAGTGGGATGGGGTATAATAATATTTTTGTATACTATGTACAGAATGTGTAAGTAGAAGTCATTGTAACTCATTGTAACAGAATTATATTTTCTAACATAGCCGGGTCCAGACCCTTTCAAAACGGGGGGGGGGGGGGGCTTGGCCTTTTTGCTTTATTCAAAAAATTTGCGGGCAAGCAGAATAACTAACTAAATAAATATTCACAGCATATTGCCGTGATTGCGATGTCCCTTTTACCACCTCCCTTAAATTCGCTGATAAGCAAAAGGGAAGATGGTCTCAGAAGGATTCGGAACCCGTGGGTTTCACGTTGGGAGGGGGGGGGGGCGGCCGGTCCGCCACCTATGAATCTGACCCTACTCTTTTTTTTTACGCGATGAACCATGGGTATTAAAATAAAGGTATTGCCTTTCGTTTCTTTAAGCTTATACAGTAACCCCAGAATTTGATATAGGGGATTGTTGATTTGAATGCAATTCTTCGTAAAGAATTAAACCTTAAAATCTTGAATTACAGATTGTAGCATAAGGATCACACCCAATCCTAACCCTTACCGTATGATCACCAAAGTACAAAGTCGGCAGTGTGATCTGAATTTTCATCCTGTGAACATGTTATACCATCTGAAATATCATGAATTTCCTATCTGACTACTATTTTGAAGCAGGAGTTTTTTTGTCACATGAAGTAGAAAGTCGCAGTGGATCTCCGAAGCCCAGTTTACCATTTTTTAACTACGTATACTATGGCAGGAAAACATACATGTTACCATCTCCTTCAATGACTTTTTCTGTGTGTCCACAGTGCTCATATGTGTAACATACAAAGCATTGCTGCTCATGTCTGACACACTTATCTTATCATCACTGATTAAACCGCGTACCCATTGTTCATAAACTTATGCAGACGTAGATTAACAATACTTTTTTAAAACATTTTTTTTTTATTGCGAAGTATATTTTTTGCCACAATTTAATTGAAATTATAGGACATGCAGTCATGCTTTGTTAAACATCAGTAAAAACTGTGGGTATCTCATTTGGCACTTCATAATCAAGTCGTTCGTAAAGTCACGCGTAGCTTTCTCAACAGCTTTATGAAACACCCACCAGGTGGTATACCTGTATTACGTCTATAGAAGTTTGAAAATTCATTTGGCAAAGGGTTAAGAAAAGGCATAATTATTATTAAAAACCGTGTGATGTCACTAGAAGTTAAAGGTCAGTATAAAAGTGCATTAAATCAGTCCAGCTTTAATGATGATGATAACATTGCGTTCTTATGTCATGTATGTAGTGCATATGACAAGTGGATATGTTAGTCCAGTGATTTACTAAGAAGCGAGTATGATAGTACCCCATCCCGAGTGGGTTTGTTAGTCCAGTGATTGGCTGAGAAGTGAGTATAATAGTACCCCATCCCGAGTGGGTTTGTTAGTCAAGTGATTGGCTGAGAAGTGAGTATAATAGTACCCCACCCCGAGTGGGTATGCCAGTCCATGCAGTGATTAACTGATATGAGAAGCAAGTGTAATATACAGAGAAAACGCTGTAAAAATGCAAACAGCTGTTTACAATATGAACTGAACAACTCTTGTACAGTTCATGTTGTAAACAATATGTTTGAATATTAAACAAGTTGTACAAGTTTTTAAACAACCTTTAAGACAAGGTTTTTACTGTCAGTACCTCATCCTTAGGGGGTATGTTAGTTCAGTGATTTACTGAGACACAGTACCTTATCCCGAGTGGTATGTTAGTCCAGTGAGAGCGAGTATAATAGCACACCATCCCGCGCGAGTATTTAGTCAAGTGATTTACTTAGAAGCGAGTTACTCATTTCTGTTATTACCACTGCATGGCTTTATACATATTCGTGTTCTAACTTTGGTCCTAAAGCATGTATATTGTCGGATATGTTTTCTACATATGCATTCGAAAGACGTATTGTAAGTCATAAACATCAGTCATTAGTGATTGCTTTTGCAATGAAGTACACTTTGTAGATTCTAACCAAATATTCAATGTTAAAGTGAAAAAAAAACAGTGTAACGGTTCATTTTGCATGATGAGCTTTGTTTACAAATTCAAAACTCAGCATTACTGTATGCTTTCTTTACCTGTGTTAACATTTTTTGAAGAGTATTCATGATGTGAGAGTAAATAGGGAAGAAAGCATGACTGGCAAGGAGCGACAGAGGGAGAAACGGAAGCAGCAGGAGGAGAACAAGAGAGAGGGAGGGAAAGCAGAGCAGAAGGAGATAGATAGAGAGAGATTAGGGCAGGGTATAGGGGGACACGGAAAAAGAAGAAGACGAAGAAGAAGAAGAGAAAGAAGACGAAGACGAATAAGAAGAAGAATAAGAAGAAGAAGAAAAGAAGAAGAGTTGATGAAGAAGGAACAAAGGAACAAACGAAAAGATGTAAAAGGCAGCTTGGCATTTTCTTCTTTAGATATTAGATTTGGGTTCGTCCCACGCACCCTAATCTCTTCTTTCCGGAAAAGGGAACGGAAATTCATAAGCTTACAGAGCTAAAAGAAAACGAAATTGGAGCCATCATCTTTGTTTTTAAGTTCTGTAATAAAGGGAATGAATAATTCCAAAGATGGTATAGCCTGTAAAACCGACTACTCAAAAAAAGATTATCCTTGAAGAGGACGTGCCTTGACATCGGTGCAGAACACATAAGTGATTTACCAGAGAGGCGAGTATCATATAGTACCTCCAATCCGAAGATTATCATCATTGTAACTAAAAATAAGGGGCGGCGCTAAAGGGTGGGGGGGCAAGGAAGGCGACCACCCTCCATGATTTTTGAAGTGATCAAAAAGAAAAAGAGGAGGAGAAAAAAATAAAATCGAAGAGATAAGACCAGAAGACAATGGAAAAGAGAGGGACTGGGTCATGCAATCACATACCCTAAATTTGGTTTAAAACTATATACATGGATATTAATCAGTTAATTACTTGTATGTCAATAACTGAAACAGCTTTTGTCGTACGACAAAGAAACTACGTAATGATATCAGCTTTGTTATCAATTTTAAATCCAAATGTATTCAATAATAACTGAATGAAAGCAATTAAAGACATTATGTCGTGGGCTTCATGGGGAATTTGACACCATGGGTGCTTATCCAGTAACAGGTGTTGTCCATCACTGTGAATTTATGACCAACTGACCTTACGTAGTGCTCTGTATCTTCACCATTTCCCATATGGCAAAGCCATTATCTCACTTTCCTTGGCCCGAGAATGCCCGAAGCAGGCCGAAGAATGTTTGTGGTGGGACAGCTTGTTTTGCTGTGCTCCAGAAATGTAGCTCTAGTACAGGTATTTTTCACAAAGTCTGGTCTCAGCAAATTATGAATCCATTCCCCATGAAAGCCCACGACCTAGCGTCTTTAATGACATTTCGTCACGAGAGTCCACAGAATTGTGTTACTTACAATTCAGGAAACCAGGAACATACACGATGCTAGACGTGTAGATATTTTAGAAGCATTATGCTCTGACTTGTGTTCATATATTGCTCAGTATACATGTATGCTCTTTTCTATTTGTGCACTCTTCCATGTGTATTTGCTTAATACTGAAATACCCGCAGTTTCAACAAAAATTTCAGAATACTCACTTTGCGCACTTTAATTTCCCTTCTAATCTAACAACAAAAAAAAAAAAAGATTAAGTAGAATTCGTTAAATCTCTGAAAGATTGATCGAAGCCATAAAACAATATTTCACCGACTTTTAAATTCAATTTAATCGTTTCTGGAATGGATGACACTCATTGGTGTAAATCGCGGAAAAATGGGGGCACACCCCCACCCCCTTACACACACACATACATTAGTTTTTGAAGAGGGACGTGGAGCTCCCAAAATTATACCTCACACTTTTCAAAGAAGAAATGATTGTTTTAAATCAATCATCTGTTTTGAACTTTTTGAAAAACTTGTCAAAAACGGCAGCCATATATAGCAGTAAAATTTTTGTATTTGAAATAATATCGAAACCAGAGACAGAATGGAGGACTAGCAGGTTTGGTGTGTGTGGGATGAGGTGTGTGCGTGTGTGTGAGATCGCAAGGAAAATATACACTTCTTTCGTAGAAATGATAGTTTTCTTCACCAAACTACATGATAGGCATTAAATTATATATTTGGTCACCTCTCTCGCCTGATTCATTCGCTTTCAAAGACCATCATATAAATCCTAATATCATACAAGCGAGCGCAGCGAGCGAGGAAAAATACCTTTTATACGGTAGAAGGTGATCATTCTTTATCCAAATACAAGATGGAATAAATATGAATATCTAACTTATACATGTACATATACAATTGGTCACTTTGCTTGCCGAATTCGTTGCTTTCCCCAACCCATCTTGTATGTAAATTTAATACGAGCGAGCGCAGCGAGCGAAGAAAAAAATCCACATACCCTTTTTTATGGTCGAAGGTAAATAATTCTTCATCAAACTACACGATGGGGCCTATAAGATACATGTGTCTAAGTTATATATTTGGTCATCTCTCTTGCCTAATTCATTCACTTTCAAAGACTATCCTGTTTCTAAATACTATACAAGCGAGCGCAGTGAGCGCGGAAAAATATATTTACTCTTTTTCAAGGTAGAAGTTATCAAAATCCACAATGGAACTTTAAAAATATGTTTTGTCATGATAATTTGGTCACCTCGCTTGTCGAATGTGTTTGCTTTCCGAAAAACATCCTGTATCTAAATATAATACGAGCGAGCGCAGCAACGAGGAAAAATATACACTCTATTTCGTGATACCCGTGGTATTTCATCATCAAATACACAAGCAAATAAGCCGAATATGACTCTATTTGGGCACCTTAATCCTCTTTCCTTTTACCTCCTTCCTCTTACCTCGCCTTTTCTCTCTCTCTCTCTCTCTCTCTCTCCTTTCATTTCATTTATTTCATTTTTCAACAAAATATAAATCAAATAAATACTGCGAATTGCCGACAAAAATTTTGAATGGGACCCCCCCCCCCCCCCCCCCTCTAGCGACGTCCCTGCTCCGTTAGGTTTAGTACGTTCAGTATGACATGAGCTTTTATGATACGATCTTTATCCTATTTACTGTCCTTGACAGTATGCGCCTTGTCTCATAGCGTTAACAGGGAACCTTACACAAATCATGGTTGATCGAATATGAGAACAGACAACCCAGTCACATGACATTCCATCGTCTGCCTACGCTGAGAGTAAACAATGAAACATTCCACACACCGAATGGATTTTCATAGTGAATTGATGAATAATATGCTATTACCTTTGACATCCATGGTATAATGCATGTAATAATCTCAGACACTGTGCAACATATTCGGGTATATTGGCAGGGAAATGTCCCTGTGTTAGGGTTAGGGTCAGGATTACTGTAGGGGTAAGGGTTAGGATTAGGTTTAGGGCTTGGGTAAGGATTAAACCTTGAACATGTATGCATTATTTATATCAAGACTGAGTTAGGGTTAAAAGGCATTGGCTAACTTTGTGAGCAGCTGATTTAAAAAATTCTCAAACTAAGATGAAACATGTGTATGAGTACTTTATTTATACTCAAAACACTGAAACCAACCATAATTTGGAAGGAAAAGCTGTAAATTAGACGCAAACCGCGATTTTATTAGCTTTCGTCTCGAGAGACACTGAACTAAGAGGACCGTTTGGACGAATTCAAAAATACCGTTACTTGCCTTCCGCTGCGTGATACGTCAATACAACACAGTGCGGTCCGTTGAGTCATGTGCGCATGCGCACTCCTTACGTTGGGTCTATGCAACCGACCCTCGTATATTTTCAAAACATTGGTTCAACATTTCTAATATTTAAAAATACTTCCCGTGGATATTATGCTCTGAAACTTTCAGACTGGTATTTTTACACTATAACCCTAATGTTTTATTCCCATTTTAAGTAAACAAAATGAGATTTTTTTAAAATCATAACAATGTTAGCCAATGCCTTTAATTTAATTCTTTATAATAATTTAAACTCCATCTAAATAATTTTTTATTTCTGTTACTTGAGTTACTCTCCATATCTAAAAGGAGGGTGAGGCAAACATTCTTAATTTCGTCTTCATTCTAATAGCGTTGTTCATCATCTTGGAAACGTGAGAGGATAGGTTAAGTAATGGAATTATTCTAGTTGGCTCATAGAAATAGTTGTGATCATGATACAAGGGAGGTCTAAGCAGTCGTAAATATCTCCCCTCTTAATCCCTCTCTACAACCCCCCCATTCTCTCATCGTGTGTCTTTCCATCTATCCATCCTACCACACGTATATTCATGGGCAGTCATTCTAATTCTGTATCTATTCATCCGTACACACGTATATCATGGAAGGTCATTCTAATTCTATGATATCTATCATCCTGACACACGTATATCATGGAAGTGGCATATTCATAAGTCTATGATCTCTAATCATCCTATCCTACCACGTATATCATGGCAGTCCTTCTAATTCCTATGACTAATCTATTCATCCTACCACGTATATCATGGTGGTCCATCTAATTCTATGATATCTATCATCCTACACACGTATATCATAGTAGTCATTCTAATTTCTATGAAATCTAGTCATCCTACACACGTATGCCATCCCTGGTAGTCATTCTAATCATATGATATCTATCATCTTCATCCTACATCCCGTATATCATGGAAGTCATTCTAATTCTATGAAATCTATTCATCCTACACACGTATATCATAGTAGTCATTCCTAATTCTAAGATATACGAGGTGAACGATGAATAAAAATTTGAGTGTCATGAATATTTTTTTGTTGCTTTAACTGCTTGTTTACATGGCAATTTTCCGAAGATGTGTAATTCTGAAAAAATAGGTTCGCAACAAAATAATATCCACCATTTTGAAAATGATGCTTCAAGAGCCCCTGCGCAGCTTGGCTAACTTTTGGAACCAAAATGTTGGACTTTGCCATTTTTTCAACATTCGCTTCTTTGGCCATGTTTTGTGAATAGCTAGAGTGTCTCGCCCGGGAAACCGGCCTTGGGAGACGATGGTAGGTGGTAGATAGTCAAGGGCTCTGATTAAGTCTTTATTAGTGTTGGATATTGCCTCTGCATTTTAAGAAAATGGAAATTTTCAAGAAAATAAAACTAGTTTGTGTGTTTATTTGTGTGTGGTTATTATTGTTAAGGCTTTTCAACGGACGATTCCAAGTTTCACGAATATAAATTGTGGCCGATGCAGACGGGTTGCCTCATGGAATAGCGCCATCTCATCAGCTCATGGCGGGGTTTTCAAGATAAAAGCATGACGATGGTAGATAAAAAATCACCATTCGTGTACATACAAGATCATTTTGTTTTTTCATTCCTTTATTTCCATTTCCAACATATATAAACAGAATACATAGGGTGCATCGTACAGTGTAAAACCATGAACTTAACAATGGAATCGTAAATATAAATAGTTCACAGTGTACAACAAGCCTAAGAAAATGTTGGTTAGAGGGACTGCTGAAAAGCTTTGCCTGTGATTGCAGCCACCTAGGCGCTAAGAGGACGCTAGGAGTAAAAACAATTCGCCAACACTCTCACCCCCGGATCTTCCCATTATTCATAAAACTGTCAGTAACTACCACGGAAAGAACCATATCAAAGATAAGGGGAAACAATAATCAAGACATAAATTTCAAGAGAATTGTCTTATCAGTAATGCAAGCACAGAATCATCCATCAACAACTTTGAATTAAAAGAGTTTCAAGCTACATGAAATTTCTATAACTTGACAGCAGCAATACATCATAATCTTCTTCTCATTATTATTATCATTATTATAAGCAGAATAAAAGACGTTGTGTGTTACTTTACACGTGTAAAAAGCTCCTTAATTACAGTGTATGTGCAAAATGAAGTTCTTCTTGAGACATAGAAAAAAAATGCTACATGCGCATTGAGCGCACTACTCATTATAGTATATGGATTCTAATGACGTACAACTTATCACTCGTTAAGAAGAGAAGAAGAAAAAGAAGAAGAAGAAGATTAAGATGATGAGTGAAAAGAAAGAAAGAAAGAAAGAAAGAAAGATGTACATGTATCATCGTGAGCATACTGAATGCATTCTACAAACAAGGTCGTGAGTTTTAGATAATTGAACAAACTTCAGATAAATATGAAGTACATTATATGAGACCATTGTGAAATGAATACAATTTATGTGCATTTAATTAAGTACTTAGAATTCTCAATTATATGCTGTACTTGTGGAAATTGTTGTAAAGCAAGATTGTCAATGTAAATATCAACAGTTATACCATATATTTTATGGACATAATAAATGAAATGAAATGACATGAAATGAAATGAAATTGAAATGAAATGAAATACCATGTACAGGTGGCTGCATTGCAACTAAATAATTTTGTAAGATTCATTTTTTAACGTCTCATTTTGCCATATGTTCCATAAGTATTTGATATTAAATTTCCATTCTATTTCTGATATGTAAACGCTATGATAATGAAATAAGTTGAACCGTTTCGTTTTTTCTCACCTGCTCGTACAGGTAAGTACCTGTACGTGATTTATATGGAGTATTAGATTCAAATTTGATTTATCATATTGCCATGCAGTACCTTTGAAATATTAATCTTTGAATAATTTTCGAACGGGAATATCATGCATGCTAAAATGATATAGGTTGCAATCATTTGTCATGTCACGTATCATTTTTTTTTCGAAATAATGTGGAAACCTTTCCTATTAATTATTAGATAATTGCATTGTTGATCTTTTTCAATGTTTTACCATAATATTGTGATTATTGCTACTTCATGCATGCTTGTTAATTCATTAAAGTCATTGGGTAACTTGTCAAAATCTGAGCTGCATGGCCCAACATGCTGTCAGTGTATATAATACTGATATGAAGCCCTGAAAATGCACTTCAAAAGCATCATCATGTGCTTCACAATAAGTGAAAATGATACTAGTGATCGGAAATGCCAGAATTTGTACCCAAAGACCGCAGTAATTGACAGAAACATATCCTGATTGGTTTTGCAAATGGTGGGATTCAATAATAGATA
Source organism: Echinometra lucunter (assembly GCA_029962745.1). Taxonomy (NCBI): domain Eukaryota; kingdom Metazoa; phylum Echinodermata; class Echinoidea; order Camarodonta; family Echinometridae; genus Echinometra; species Echinometra lucunter. The sequence continues at coordinate 1,616 of JAPZVO010001160.1, read as the reverse complement.
TCTTGATAATAACATCTTATCCTATTTCAGAATCTTTATATTCCTGGCTTTTATTCATAATTCTGAACTCCTTTATACAACACAGAATGAAAATTCAACAATTACTTAAATCAAAAGCCTCTACATAGTTACCGGATCCCTTTATATCAGGGGCAGCGACCGTTTTTTAAAAGTGTGTGTGTGGGTGGTGGGGTGGGGGGGGGGGGGCTGCGCATTACGAATAAGCGGTATCATGGCCGCATTATTATAGAGGCCAACGTGTCCTACTCAAGGGGGGGGGGGGAGCTTAAAGTCCCTCCCTCATCCCTCCCCATATCCTCCCAGGTTCCCCAGTCCCTGTTTAAATTGTAGTTCTTACTGAATTTTACAAACTGTGCCATTTTCTCACGAGCACAATGATTCATAATTATTGTGCTCCAAGGGGTTAAGGCAGTTCTGCCATCCTTAGAGCATAAAATCATTTATAACTGACATAGCTTGTAAATATCTGTTGTTACATTACATTTGTTATGTAGTTACTAGATTTGATATTTGTTTTGTATATGATTACTTGTGATAAGGCAAAAAAATCAATCCCCCCATTAAATCAATTTTACAACGAAGTATTATTCTCGAAACCTTTGACTGCATATCTGAATTATTTCCTTGTTCGTTTTGTATGAGAGATGTTTATCTTTGATTAGTATTTTTTTTTTTTTTTTTTTTTTGGGGGGGGGGGAATAATAAGCAAACAGATCATTAGTTATACCAATCCATACAGTACTACAAACATACTTCTCGTTTATATCCTTCATCCCCCCCCCTTAGTTTTGTGAAATGTACAGTATCCTTATTTATGTAAAGTCTTTGCATTGGAAAATAAAATGAATTAGAAACTAGCTGCATAAGAATGAATAAATTTGCAACTTTTCTTTTCTTTTTTTAATTTGTTGCTTTAGATACACTAGGAATATATGAAAATATAACATTACAATAGATATCTATTCTAATGTTGTATGATATTATCATACGTAATGAGAGAAAGAGAGAGAAGAGGACAGAGAGAAAGAAAGGAAGAGAGAGAGAGAGAGACAGGGAGACAGAAACGAGACAAAGAGAGAGAGAAATGGAGAGAGAGAGATGGCGACATTACCTTGGACATGTCAAAAGACATTTGGATATCTATGTGATTCAATAAAAAAAGAGAAATCTAAGCGAGAGAGAGAGACAGACAGAGGCTGAGGAATGAGCAAGCAAAACATAATTCAATAAAGAGAGAGAGAGAGAGAGAGAGAGGAAGAGAGAGAGGAGACATAATGAATACCTGTCGTAGCTTGGGTCTAGCTACTGAGTAGTGAAATGGGGCGGGAAAGGGGGGGGGGGGGGCTTCCACTAACTCGAGAAATAAAAGGATCAAGACTGCAAAGTAAGGAGAGTGAGTGAAAAGAGGGTCCTATTTTCTTTCATTTTATGTTTATATCAATCTCTTTTCCCAGCTCTCATACCCCTCTGTCTTACTTTTATATTTGCATTTTTTCTCCATTTAAATGTCACCTTCCTCTTGTTCTCTCCCCCTCTCTCTCTTTCTTTTTATTTGTCTGAGTCTCTTCCAATGTCTCGTCCACTTTCTATCTTTC
>JAPZVO010000116.1:0-87942 GCA_029962745.1 Echinometra lucunter | reverse complement strand
CTGCAAGCAGTTATTTGGTTGTACAAAAAATGAAAAAGGGGGGGGGGTATTCTATAGTCTGTGGGGCTCCACATGTATGTATGAAATTTCATAACCTATTATACTTTCCATCATTTATCAATAATGTGTAACAATGGCCTTAATGTGTAAAATGATGGACATGATAGAAGTTCAGTGATTATATTGTCTTATGGACATGTACAGTGTAAATGTGATGAGTTTGGAGTGTTTAGGTAGCAAATTATGCTGTAAAGTAATTCTTTATATCATGCCATATGTCACAATATGAATAAACCTGTTGCCTACTGGAAATGGAGGATGGCCCCTGTACAAATCCTATGGGAAAAAGAGAAAATTCAGTAGTCAATGGGTTAATATCAAATTCCAGGCCAAGAGGAGGATGATGATGTATATGAAAGCCAGATGTAAGTTGCGTGATAAATAGATATAAATTCATGTTTTTTGTGTTGATTTAGGGGTGGAATTACAATTTTCATGACGAAATGGTCCGTTGTAGGATTGTCTCATTGACTTCCAAAAGTTTCGGTTTGGGGGCTCCAAGCCTCCTGCTGGGGATCGTAATCCCTACTTCAACACAGTCGAGGTAACTTGTCCCTATAGTTGGGTTAATATACTCAGACACTTAAATTGAAGGCTGTGATAGTGCATGATGAACTGTTGAATTCAAGAGTTTCAAATGATGATATATTAGGCTCTGATAAGGCCTATCTTTGTACACGTATCTTTTCCCTTTTTCTTTTCTTATGTCACGCTTTGTTATGTTTTCCTTTCCGTATGTTTTCTTTATTTTCCTTGCATCATTTCTTCTATCCTTCAAAATGTTTTTTTTGTTCACCCTTTTCTCTTTGTCTTTCCTTATGTTGAATATTTTACTTTGTTGTTGTTTCTTTATGTTTTCCTTTAATTTCCCATCTTTCATAATTTCTTCCATGCTTCCCTATGAATTTCTTTATTTTCCTATATTCTCTCTTTGCCTTTTCTTATGACTGTTTTTTTCCCCTTTATATTTGTCCTTTATTTTCCCAGTTTTCATTTCTTCTATGCTTCCTTATTGTTTCTCTATGTTTCTATCTTCTCTCTTTGCCTTGTCTTATGGTTACTTGTGCTTTGTTTTGTCTTTTTTCCTCTTTATGTTTTCCTTTATATTCCCCATAATCTTTCATCATTTCTTCTTTGCTTCACTATGTATTTCTTTATTTTTCTATATTCTCTTCTGTATTTCCTTATACTTTATTTTTCCCCTTACGTTGCCTTTATTTTCCCCCCTTTCACCATTTCCTCTATTCATTCCCTATGTGTATATCCTTTATAGGGTCAAACAACTTTGCAGTCTAGGGAGAGACTATCTTGTCCTGCATATGCTACTCGTCACAAAAATTGTCTCATTGACTTCAGAGTTTTGGCCTATTTCTACAATGAGGCAACACGCACTCATCATTGTCCTGTTGTAAATTCAATCATGCTTGCTTTGAAACTCGGATCCCAATGAGAGAATTTTAGCATACAGAATGATATCTATCTTTGCTTCTACCTGGTCGATTTCTACCGTTCGAAGTTCTATTTGAGTTAGCATTTAGTTTTAGAAGTACTAGTTATGAAATCAGTCTTTGATTCTGAGTAATCATATTCCAGTCATCCCATCTTTCCTTTGCCAAAACTCTACCATTTCCAAAACTCATTTATCATAAAGAATGTTTGCTTATTAATACCAATTTCATTGATCGATTGATTGGCTGATCGATTGATCAAATCAGTGTTTGATTGATTGAATGATTGGATCAGTCTTTGCTTCTGAGTTATCATATTTCTGTTCCTGAATAATGGTGACATAAATCATGCCATACCCAGCACAAATCCTAACCCTAGTCATACATTATCAATTACCACAGATAAAGAGTGGGTAATGCTTTTAGAACTTCCAAAGTCAAACTATGATCAATGATGCATAAACATTTAATGACATAACATCATGTCATGCACCGCACAAATCCATCATAATCTATCATAAACTCATCATACCAAAAGCAATTTCTAAGGTGCATGGAGAACTTCTCAACTTAGCCCAAATGGATAGTGAAGATCTGCGCTGCCTGATTTTCATGTCCTTTACCAAAGTTGACCGTGCTTACCCAAGCATGAAATATGTTTTGAATTTTTTTCTGTGGTCGTATGATAGAAGAGACTTTCAGCTATCCATATATACAAAACTTCCCCCCCCCCCAAATCACTAGAAACTTTTATTATACTCCACCAAACAAAGTTTGAAGGTGGTATATTGGAATCAGCGCACGGTTGGACGGTCGGTCAGTCGGGCAGTCGGGCAGTTGGTCCTTTACAAATCTTGCGGATCAAGCTTCTTTCTGATTTCTCGAGCAATTCTCATGAAATTTAGCACACATATTGGTCTTGGGATAAAGAATTACAAGACACACTTTTTTAATGTGTCAGAAAGTGTTTTGCCATGGTAACAGCATATTATTGCAGTAACTCATGGGAAAAATTTGGCAAACACATTAGTCTTTGAATAAAGATGTGCAAGACATTTTTCTGAATGTGTCGGAAAGTGCTAGCCATGGTAGCAGCATTAGCGCAATAAATTTGGAAATATCTGTTGGATCAAAAACACTTAATTTTCTCAGCAATGCTCATGAAGTTTGGGACACATGTTTGGGTGGGGTTATATTAATCACCTTCAGTGATTTCTATTTGGGGGGGGGTTGTTTCAAAAGTGTATTGATTTAGGCGGACCTCGGTACAGCACGCATATCCCCCCAAAAAGGTGCTTAAAGCGTACCAATATTATACCAGCTCAGTTAGGCTACCAATATCAGTGCTCACAGCATTCAAGGAATTCCTTCCTGCTGGTACCCACTTACATCTGGGAGGATTGTAGCAAATGTAGATTAATGTCTTGCCAAAGGACATTGTGCTGCAGTGGGATTCAAACCCCAGACCTTGTGGTTCACTGGTCCACAACACCTCTACGGTGTTAGGGATCCTCTATACTACTACTGCTGCTACTATTACTACTACTACAACTACTTTTACTACTACTACTACTACTACTACTACTACTACTACTACTACTACCATTAATAATAATAATAATAGTGCTGCAGCTGCTGCTGCTCCTACTACTACTACTACTACTACTACTACTACTACTGCTACTACTACTACTACTACTACTACTACTTCTAGTACTACTACTACTACTACTTCTATTACTACTGCTGCTACTTCTACTACTACCGCTACTACTACTACTACTACTGTTGATTATAAACACTCTGAGAAATTTTTTGATGGAAAAAAAAAACAGATAACTATTGTAATTTTTTATTTGTCTTTTTTACTTCTTATAATTCAATTTTATTTTGTGCTTAATCTTTTATTAATCAAGCACTGCTTAATTGTATTCCATAAAAAATTGTATTCTAGCCTTAAACAGATCCTATAACTTATTTAGTAATACAATCAGTTTTGCTTTTACATTTTACAGGGTTGTTTTCCTCAAATCAGGAATGGAAATTTCAGGTTCAATAGAGTTCTTCAAGAAGACTTGAACTCATTTCTTCATTCACTTGCAGTATTCTGCAGGTTAGTAAGATAAATGAAATCTAAAGACATCAGCCCATAGAATTTGCATGATCCGTGTATTGAATATAGAATCAAGTTTTAGAGTCTAGAAAGGAAATAGTGAGCAAGTTACAATGCTATTACTGCAGCAGATAGCATGTGATCAGCATCTCACAGAATGCACAATAGATTAGTAGAAGATTTTTATTCTGTGTGATGAAAATGTAAATATTACCCCCAAAAGGTAGCTGTATTCAGGTATTTGTATAATTTTGTTTGTACAGTGTACTTTGTTTTCTCTCTGGACAGTGATCTGATTGGTCTCATTCTGTTATTATTTTCATTCTCTACATCCTGTTATTAATTTGCAACCTACAAAACAATTAGATACAGACTGTAAAAGATATATTGATTTACAATGTATTTAAAACTGCTTTATTCCCTTAAGTGGATCCTTTACACATCATGAATGAATAATTTTTCGTCACTCGCTTTGCCAGCTTGCAAATAAAAAGTATCCTACTTGTATGATTAAAAAAACAACAAAACATTAAGTGAGGAGCAAATGTCAGACAGTCAGAATGGTATTCTTGATTATGAGAGTAGTGATTGATTTATTCAAAATTAATACTGCAGCCATATGAATTGATGACAAACTATTTGTATTTTGTGTCAAAGTTTAGATATAAATATCTTCTTTTTCTTCGTATTTTCATTCCAAATTGTAATCAGATCTGTTTCCATTTGCAGGCCCGGGCATTCCATCATAAATATATCACAGCCATCAGACCACATTCAGCAGCAGCCCATGGGTGATGGACAACCATCAGACCGCCCTCGACAGCAACCCACAGGTAATATACACAGTACATACCAGGTGTATTCAACATTGCAACCATCAGACCTGTCTCAGAGGCAATCCCTGGGTGGTGTAGACTCTTCATACCAGGTACATCCTCTTAGAAGGACATCAAAGCCATCAGACCACCCTCAACAACAACCCATGGGTGATGTACACTCTCCATACCAGGTGCATTCAACATTGCAACCATCAGACCTGTCTCAGAGGCCATCCCTGGGTGGCGTAGACTCTTCATACCAGGTACATCCTCTTAGAAGGACATCAAAGCCATCAGACCACCCTCAACAGCAACCCATGGGTGATGTACACTCTCCATACCAGGTGCAATCAACATTGCAACCATCAGACCTGTCTCAGAGGCAATCCCTGGGTGGCGTAGACTCTTCATACCAGGTACATCCTCTTAGAAGGACATCAAAGCCATCAGACCACCCTCAACAGCAACCCATGGTTGATGTACACTCTCCATACCAGGTGTATTCAACATTGCAACCATCAGACCTGTCTCAGAGGCAATCCCTGGTTGGCATAGAATCTTCATACCAGGTACATCCTCTTAGAAGGACATCAAAGCCATCAGACCACCCTCAACAGCAACCCATGGTTGATGTACACTCTCCATACCAGGTGTATTCAACATTGCAACCATCAGACCTGTCTCAGAGGCAATCCCTGGTTGGCATAGAATCTTCATACCAGGTACATCCTCTTAGAAGGACATCAAAGCCATCAGACCACCCTCAACAGCAACCCATGGTTGATGTACACTCTCCATACCAGGTGTATTCAACATTGCAACCATCAGACCTGTCTCAGAGGCAATCCCTGGTTGGCATAGAATCTTCATACCAGGTACATCCTCTTAGAAGGACATCAAAGCCATCAGACCAACCTCAACAGCAACCCATGGGTGATGGACAACCATCAGACCGCCCTCGACAGCAACCCACAGGTAATATACACAGTACATACCAGGTGTATTCAACATTGCAACCATCAGACCTGTCTCAGAGGCAATCCCTGGGTGGTGTAGACTCTTCATACCAGGTACATCTTCTTAGAAGGACATCAAAGCCATCAGACCACCCTCAACAACAACCCATGGGTGATGTACACTCTCCATACCAGGTGCATTCAACATTGCAACCATCAGACCTGTCTCAGAGGCAATTCCTGGGTGGCATAGACTCTTCATACCAGGTACATCCTCTTAGAAGGACATCAAAGCCATCAGACCACCCTCAACAGCAACCCATGGGTGATGTACACTCTCCATACCAGGTGCAATCAACATTGCAACCATCAGACCTGTCTCAGAGGCAATCCCTGGGTGGCGTAGACTCTTCATACCAGGTACATCCTCTTAGAAGGACATCAAAGCCATCAGACCACCCTCAACAGCAACCCATGGTTGATGTACACTCTCCATACCAGGTGTATTCAACATTGCAACCATCAGACCTGTCTCAGAGGCAATCCCTGGTTGGCATAGAATCTTCATACCAGGTACATCCTCTTAGAAGGACATCAAAGCCATCAGACCACCCTCAACAGCAACCCATGGGTGATGTACACTCTCCATACCAGGTGCATTCAACATTGCAACCATCAGACCTGTCTCAGAGGCAATCCCTGGGTGGCGTAGACTCTTCATACCAGGTACATCCTCTTAGAAGGACATCAAAGCCATCAGACCACCCTCAACAGCAGCCCATGGGTGATGTACACTCTCCATACCAGGTGCATTCAACATTGCAACCATCAGACCTGTCTCAGAGGCAATCCCTGGGTGGTGTAGACTCTTCATACCAGGTACATCCTCTTAGAAGGACATCAAAGCCATCAGACCACCCTCAACAGCAACCCATGGGTGATGTACACTCTCCATACCAGGTGCATTCAACATTGCAACCATCAGACCTGTCTCAGAGGCAATCCCTGGGTGGCGTAGACTCTTCATACCAGGTACATCCTCTTAGAAGGACATCAAAGCCATCAGACCACCCTCAACAGCAACCCATGGGTGATGTACACTCTCCATACCAGGTGCATTCAACATTGCAACCATCAGACCTGTCTCAGAGGCAATCCCAAGGTGGTGCAGACTCTTCATACCAGGTACATCCTCTTAGAAGGACATCAAAGCAGTCGGACCACCCTCAACAGCAACCCATGGGTGATGTACACTCTCCATACCAGGTGCATTCAACATTGCAACCATCAGACCTGTCTCAGAGGAAATCCCTAGGTGGCGTAGACTCTTCATACCAGGTGCATCCTCTTAGAAGGACATCAAAGCCATCAGACCACCCTCAACAGCAGCCCATGGTTGATGTACACTCTCCATACCAGGTGCATTCAACATTGCAACCATCAGACCTGTCTCAGAGGCAATCCCTGGGTGGTGTAGGCTCTTCATACCAGGTACATCCTCTGAGAAGGACATCAAAGCCATCAGACCACCCTCAACAGCAACCCATGGGTGATGTACACTCTCCATACCAGGTGCATTCAACATTGCAACCATCAGACCTGTCTCAGAGGCAATCCCTGGTTGGCATAGACTCTTCATACCAGGCACATCCTCTTAGAAGGACATCAAAGCCATCAGACCACCCTCAACAGCAACCCATGGGTGATGTACACTCTCCATACCAGGTGCATTCAACATTGCAACCATCAGACCTGTCTCAGAGGCAATTCCTGGGTGGCGTAGACTCTTCATACCAGGTACATCCTCTTAGAAGGACATCAAAGCCATCAGACCACCCTCAACAGCAACCCATGGGTGATTGTAGCAGCCGTCAGAGCCAGTCACACAAGAGGCAAGCTCCTTCTACTCAGTCAAGAGTTCCACAAGAGGATCTTGAAATTCCAGAGAAGAGACCAAAGACTGGAGTGTAGCTACTGTGATATTGATAGCACATTCCACTATCTGACAGCTACCTGATTTTGGAAGAATCACATTTTCCATTAAAAGAATGAAAATCTAAAGAAGTGAAATCTGGTTCCTATTATCCTTTAGATTTTTGTATTCTTTTTACTGTATACATGTATCTTATGTTTTATGTGTTTATTATTGGATAATGAACTTCTAGCTCAAGTTCAAAAAAGTCTTATACAGGTGAGAATATTGACTGGAATACTGAAATGAAAATTTTGGTATAGTAAAAGTGACATGGAATCCATAACATACTTTACATAGCAAAATCTATTTTGATGATTTGAACACTTTGATAATAAATTGATATGATCATGGAGACGTTCATGAATTTGTGTAACTCTTTGCCAGCTTCTGTCGACTATTGGCACAATCGTACAAATAAACTGAACAGTTGTAATAAATAGTTTTCTCCGTTACCATCATACCAGAAAAACTAAAAACAAAGCTAGTGTGCTTAAGTGATAACTAACCCAGCAATTATGCTGCTCTACGGAAAGCAGATTTGAAAGGAAATATCGAAATAACAGTTGTCATTATTTTCCCCTCAAAATTAATTCAGCAGGCAAATTTGCTACCAGAGATTTTTTTCAAGCTAATAGCTATCTTGTTAGATAACTTGATGGCATCATATTGAATTTAAATGGATTTTTTTTTTTTACTCGAAATGACCCCAGCTGATGATTAAGCAATGTTTTTTGACATCTTATTAATTTTCAAACTGGTCATTTTATGAAGTTTCTTGTTGACTACATAAGCATGTGGAAATTAAGCAAATAGATACATGTATAATCCCAGTTGATGATTACACAATGTTTCCATAATGTCATATGATATTTATACTGGTTAGTCTGTATTTTTACCGTGTGTATGCCTGGTATATGAATACAGAGGTCTCTGATTTCAGTCTAGCATTTTCTTTGATACAGATTGTAATTTGTTCATGTTTTGTATTACCTGGTAAATTACTAGATTTCAATATCAGAAAATACTTGAGCTTTTCAACATTAATTTCTCATCAGATACCTGCATATTACATGAATGAACAAAAAACCAAGATGAAAACAAGGGGACAAAAAAAAAGTATGAAGAAGATTCCTGGTTTTAATATCCTTAGGAAATATTTTACAGGATTTTCTTTACATTGTTTCATTCCATGTAAATACACTAAGTGTATTTAAGATACATGTGCTTGTTAATTGTATCAGTACTAGATTTTCCTTAAAACATATTCCAAGCTTTTCATTGCCTAATTTCATTATTTCTGTACTGTGAGTGTGGTAGATCGAAAGTGCCATGTATATATTTTGAGTGTATTTAGTACTAGTATTTTCAAATGTTTTATATAATACATGTACATTTTGCAGATGCATGTACATTGTATATTTCTAACTTGTACCATGTATATGATTGCCATACTTGCCTTAGTTGCATGTATATATTATTAGTGTATTCAGTACTATATTTTCAAATGATTTTGATAATACATTTTGCAGATGCATGTATACTGTATATGTTTAACTTGTATATGATTGCCATACTTGCCTTTGCATTCCTTATGAGATGATAGCATGCAAATGTACAAAGTTCTGTTACATTCCATTATACCTTGCCTTTGATTATGTTCTGATTATAATGATGTGATGTAATATCCATATCTACACTGATTGTTGTGTTACTCAATCCAATTTGCTGAGATTTGTGTTTTTCAATAATGGTATGCATATTGGATGAATCAATGCAATAATAGCTGATCAAGCTGTATTGATGGAAACCCTAGCTTGTCTTAGTCATATATGGCCTGGGGAGATAGAGCCTTCTACTTCTCTGGACCAAAGTTGTGGAATAGCTTTCCACAATTCATTAGGAATGATGAGTCTTTATCAACTTCCATGTCGGCACTCAAAACTTATCTGTTCCCCGCTGTGAAGTTATCTCATATGCTATAATTATGCTAACAAACAACATTGTGAATAAACTGTATGAATTCAACACTGACTGAATGTTGCAATTTGCGAATCATTCTGGAACAAGCACCATAAGTGCCCAGCTGAGCCAGATACTATGCATGAAGCCTTTGTCATCATCATTTTCTTCTACATGAAAGTGCCTTAGATATTGTATAGTTTTAATGTACAAAACATACCAAGGAACATACTAGTTGCAACTTGATATGATCAATTATGTCAATGTGATATACCAGTACTTAAATGAAAAGCCATAATTTCCAATTTCATTTCAAAGTATATTATAGAACACTTTTATAAGTAGCCCCAACAGTTGGGATCAAAATTTTATATACATGTGGTAGAAAAAGACTTTCCTTATGTTTTCAAAGATAGAAAATTAAGAGCAGTTTATAGAGCATGACTTAATGCAGTGTACATGTATATATGCTTAGTAGAAACACATCCTGTCTGTAGTTAGGAGGAGAAAAGTTGGTGGGAATAACTGAAGCTGTAAAATATGAGGAATTTTTTCTGCTAGGTTTTCATGTATGTAAACCTCTGGGCTCAACTTTACCTGTATATTTCAAACAAATGTTTGATATGTACATATTTAATATCTGACATCCTTTGAATCCTTATGTATTTTTATTAGAATGAATCATTACCACTGTCTTTAAATAATAATCAACCCTTTCAATGCACCATGTTTACGAACAGGTCTCAAAAATACAATATTTTATGAATTTGGCACAAACATTATTCTGTGATGATTTAACTTCTCAAATCTTGAGCCCATTTCAAGACAAAGGATAAAAGGATAAGCTTTTCATAGTCCAGACATATTAGATACAATATCCAAATCTAAACATTGTAACCCCTCTACAACACTTACAGGGATAAGAATGATCAGTGTACATGTTAACACACAAGTCTGTCATTATGAGAGAAAATGTATTTGAATGTACATGTATTTGAATATTTCACAGACTTATTTGAGTCTGAGGATTAATTGAATGTTATTAGAACAGTATTGTTACTATCATATCAATGGAGCATAATTAGTTATTTGATTGACTTATTTGTTATTTGAAACTGAAAATGTGTATTTACAGTCAAACCACTTTGTATAGAATGCTCTTATAATAGTAATGTAAGAAGACAAAATGGAATCATGACCCTTTTCAAGACAAAGGACAAGCTTTTCATTGTTCAGACATATTTGATACAATATCAAAATTTAGATGGTTTATTAACTTACCTACAATGCTGAAAAGGTTCAGAAGGGTCACGGTAAAAGTTTGTCATTACCAGAGAAAATGAATTTCAAAGCAACTAATAATTTGAAATTATTAGTTGCTATTTCACCAACCTCTGATTTGAATTGGAGAATATTATTGAATGTTGTTATTAGAACAGTTATTATTGTAACTATGGAGGATAAATAATTATTTGATTGACTTCTGATTTGAAGCTGAAAATGAATTTTGTAGAGATAGAAGTGTCATTGGTATATGTTACATATTCCATGTACAGTCAAACCTCATTATGTATAATACTAATACTAATACTAATAATAATAATAATAATATGCAACATTTATATAGCACTTAATACAAATGGAGCATAATTAGTTATTTGATTGACTTATTATTTGAAACTGAAAATGTGTATTTACAGTCAAACCACTTTGTATAGAATGCTCTTATAATAGTAATGTTAGAAGACAAAAGGAATCATGACCCTTTTCAAGACAAAGGACAAGCTTTTTATTGTTCAGATATATTTGATACAATATCAAAATTTAGATAGTTTATTAACTTACCTACAATGCTGAAAAGGTTCAGAAGGGTCAGTAAAAGTTTGTCATTACCAGAGAAAATGAATTTCAAAGCAACTAATAATTTAAAATTATTAGTTGCTATTTCACCAACCTCTGATTTGAATTGGAGAATATTATTGAATGTTATTATTAGAACAGTTATTATTGTAACTATGGAGGATAAATAGGTACATGTATTTTATTGACTTCTGATTTGAAGCTGAAAATGAATTTTGTAGAGATATAAGTGTCATGGGTATATGTTACAGGTATTTCATGTATATGTACAGTCAAACCTCATTATATAGAATGCTCTTATAATACTTGTGTTGAAAGAAGGTAATTTTGTTGGTTTTACTTATTTGTATTCTGTTATTTGCAGTTCAGATATAACAAGAATGGAATTGCTCTGTTAACTCTTCGCCATCTTTTGTCGACTATCAGCCTCCATCGTACACTTAAAGTGAAGAATCATAGTAATTAGTTTTCTCCTTTACCATTGTACCAGAAAAACTAAGACACAGCTAGTGTGCTTAAGTGATATCCATAGAATAATGACCAGGACCAATACTGCTCTAAGGAAAACAGAGTTGAAAGGAAATATACAAAGAACAATATTGTCATTATTTCCCCCTCAAAATGAATTCAGCAGACAAAGAGTTAACAAGGAGCTTGTTAGAATAAGTTTCAAGTTAACTTTTTGAAAGATGCTTGGTGGAAGTCACTCTTGGGATCAAAGGAAAGCCAAAGCATAGAATGGAAACTTTGGCATGGAATTTGTTTGGTCATTATTCTTCATAATGTGGGATGATACATGTATGAATGAATTTAAGGCTATTTATAGCACATTACCAACAGAGTTCTTACTACATGTATTGCTAACAAAACTAAATATTAATATTTCTCAATGAAATTTGTTTCTTTTGTCTGTAAGGTTCAAGTACATTTTTTTTTTCTTAAAACTTTTTTTTTCAGCTACTTCATCCATATACTTTCACAACAGAGTTAAAATAGTTGATATTACTTTCAGTGCATGTGATTTATTTTTTAAAAATTTGGTTCCCACATTATATCTATGTCATTGACCCATCATTTTTATGATGTACATTTATAAGTGTCTATTAAAAGCAACCATGATTATTTTAATAGCAAAATAAAAACTTCAACACGCTCTTTGAATTGGTGATCTCTCGGAATACTAAGTATGTGCAGTCTAGAGAGAGACATGGAAGGATGATGAGAGAGAGAGAGAGAGAGAGAGACGCATACAAAGTTAGATAGATAGAACTTAATGCCTCCGGCACCCTTCGGGGTGGAGACATAAAAAGTGAGGGAGAGACAGCAAGAGAAACCAATGGGAAGAGAAAGGAAGATATAAAGCGGAGATATTTAGAAGATGTATCCATGTATATAGGCCTAGGTAGACAATGTACAGAGAAAGTCTTCAACTCTTAAATTGGGAGTCATTAAAATCAAGGCGTATAAAGCATACTCTTTCAATGGTGTATAAGAGTCTGAATGGTCTTAGTGCGCCTTACATGAATAATATATTTCAGTTTTCTACTCATAAATATTCTCTCCGTTCTGATAAAAATCTTTCTCTCCCTAAACCACGGACTGAATACTGTAGAAGAATGTTTTCATACAGGGGTACGACATATTTTAATGAATTGCCACGTGATGCTAAATGTTCTGTTTCTTATAGCTCATTTAATAACGTAGTTAATAACCATATCTTAAATTGGGTCTGACTGTACATTATTCTCTGTTGCTCAATTCCTATGAATTGAAATGTAGGGTGTGTTAACGTAGGGGGGTGGGGGGCTAGATGTTATGACCGATTAGTTTTATTTCTTGTTGTTTTGGTATGTTGTTTATATATTGTGTATAATTTATATTTGTGTAATTTTCTTTTATGCTATATGAGGACCCCTCGGTAGACCAGCAGCACCATGATTGATGCTGCTGAGTAGGGCCATCCTCCCGTTTTCTATTTACCAATCCATATGTATAATTTTATATGTATTGTTATCTGTTTTTTAACGGAAATAAATAAATTCAAATTCAAAGATAAATAAAGAGAAAGAGGGAGAGAGAGGAGGGGGGGGCAGCAAGAAAGGAATAGGAGCTGAAAGAGAAATCAATTAAAACATTGAAAAAGTATGTGTATTTACATACAGGGCCTGAGTAGAAAAAGAGATAACCAAACAGAAAATTGATGAGAGGAGAAAAGGAAATTAATCTTATATAGGAAAAAGGGAAAAAAAAAAGATATTAAAATGAGAAAAACCACAGAAATTGCCAGATAGGGGATTCATGAGAGAAAGGATATAAAACATGAATACAGGGGGGGTGTGGGGTGTAATAAGGGAAAGAGATTTGAGGATGAATAAAGACTTTTAAGGGAAGAAAGAGTGGAGTATAATTAGACATGACAATGATGGACATGGGGAGATGGGGATAGATGATGGAGATAGAATGAGAAGGAATTGAAATAATGCTGAAGAGAAGTAAAGATGGAGCATACTGTAAGGAAAGCGAGAGAGAGGAAGGCAAAACAGATTCAACATTGAAGAAAGAGAGAAGGGGAGGGAAACAGATCTTACCATAAAAGACAAAACAGGAGGGAAAAAAGAAAAACTTGAGTTGACATGATAATACTGGGTAGCCTATAGACATAGGAGTGATTAAAAGAATGAAAAGGAATGTAAAGAAAGATGAAGAGAGAGGAAAAGAAAGAGATGGAAGTATGTAAAAAGAAGGAGAAAGAGAGGGCGAGGGAAACAGAACTTACAATGAAGACAAAACAGGAGGGAAAAAACATGAGTAAACATGATAATAGGTCAACTAATCATGTTAATACAGAGAAGAATATAGAGGGGTTGGATATAGATGAGAAGGAATGAAGAGGACAAGAGAGAAAGAAATCAATTTTGGAGCATGTTATAGAAAGAGGGCGAATGAAAGAGAAAGAGAGAGAGAGAGAGGTGGAGCAAAAACAACGATGATTAAGGCACTACATTCAGACGGATCGAGGGGAGACAAAAATGGATAAATGGAAGGGAATGAGGAAATAAACAGCGCCACCTCTTGGGCTGAGTCACAGGAAAAAATGAAGAAGGACACCCAATTTCATTTTCAACCCTATAAATACACACATAAAATAAGCAGCATTTAAAAATGATTTACTCCCGCTATCTTGTGTCCATTCAGTGAAAAGGATATGCTTTGGTTGGGTCATGATTAAGAATGTATATCCCCATTTTTATGGGAAAATATTCCCAAATTTTGTATACAACTTTCTAAATCTGAGTATCCAAAGGAAATATTTTTGTTTTCTATATTAAAAAGTGTTTTCAGGCCTATTCTCTTTTCGGGGGGGGGGGGGGGGGGGTGTCGTCTTCTATTTGTAAGGACACGTGTCTGTAACCGGTTTGTCTCTGTATTAAAGAAAATCCTCAAGTCGAGTCATTTTTAAATCAAAGCTAAAAAATGAATAATACAGAAGATCAAAGACAATTTGAACAAAATCGAACATGGAATAAGGAAGTCATTCTTATAGTTATATGAAATCTTCTGTTTTGAACACTACCATACTTATAGCTCTCAACACGTTTTGTACACGGAATTTCCCAGATACTTTATTATCACGAGGAACAAAGTTTTCATCGCCTTGTACTTAATGGAGAAAACAATCCCACGTTATACATTTTTTATTTCGCTTTAAAAAGGTGGAAAATTAAGCCAAATGAGAATGTTCAGTTATGTGTGGACAAAAGATATTGAGAGTTGTGCAAAGATGTCATCAATAGCTACGGTCAGATCAAATTCCACGTTCTCTGTTCCTATTATCTTCTCTGATCTTTCATCCTCTTTTATCACTCTATACTTCATCTTCTTCTTCGTCATCTTGGAGGAAATCCTTCTCTCTAAATTATTTAGATTGCAATGAGGGACCAATCCAAAATTAGATTGAAAATCTCAATCTAACAGATTTAGAAGTCAATCCTTTTCTCAATCTAATTTTGGACTGGTCCCCCACCACAATCTTATAGATTGATTTCCAATCTAAGGAATTTAGAGAGTTCCATTTCTTCAGTCTCTCCTCTCTCTGCCTTATCTGTCTCTTCTATATTGTAGTCAGTCTTTCCATCCCAATGGAAGACCTCTAGCTTGGCAAATCACTTACCTATCAGGGACTCCCGCGTCGTCGGACGCATGAGGCGGTCAGCTTCCTCCAGCTTTATCTATATCTTTGGTCAGTTCATCAAGTAGTGTAAAAAAAAAAAAAGTTAACGTGGTCATAACTTTCTAATTCGTGCCCGATTTCGTTAAAATTTCGCTGATCTGTTCATATTCCCACTTACATTTGATTTGGGAACTACTTTGGGTGTTGCGTGTTGGTATCCATAATCATGGTAGTAGAAGAATTCAGTAGCCAACGTGTTAACTATGGTTAAATCGAAAAATTCATTCTCTTCAATATATTGCATCCTGTCATGATTATTAAGCTTTGAAATGTATTCAGGAGAGAGAGAGAAACAGGGAAAGAAATCATTTATGTTATCATCAGTTATGATTAATTTCATTTAAGGAAGTAGATTTGTTTTAATACCCTTCCTTTTCTAAAAAAACATTACGAGGAATCACTCAGAGGTGCCTTTGCTTCTCAACATCTCATGTTTAAGTTTGCACAAAATTATATGAAACTGAATTAAGAAAGCAAGAAAAAACATCATTATTGAAGCCTCCGTGAAGCAGTAGCAATTACCTTGGCCCTGTTCACTCATGGACGAACTGGGACTGAAATTCGGTTGAGGAATTTGTGATCGATCCTCTCAAACCTACCCATGTGATTTTTGCATTCATCATGATTTATGATATTATTATTGTTATGATACCATAAGACGTCTTTCCTGTATCATAAGTGTAGAAATAAAATTTTGCCTGTGGGTGGCGTCTCTTAATTGCTCCACTGAATCAAATGCTAAGCATTTATTAGCGCGGAAAGCGAGCGAGCAACAAATTTGAAGCTTGAGTTAATGGCAAGACTCATTTTGTCTGAAAGGAATGATTTCAAAGGTGCACGACTTACGGCTTAAAATCATGAAAGGTAGTAATAAGCAATAAAACATATTAATGTGGACGTTCTGAAACTTTTCATAAAGCATTAGAACATGCAGAAAGCTAATTTAATTAAAATCAGTTAAATTGAATTTATTTCCATTTCCAACAAAAACATAACAATACTTGAGTTATAAAACAAAGTATATACGTAAATAAGCAACAATATTACAGTACAAATGGTGTGTTTGGATTATTTCTAAAGATAGTGTTTGGAAATGACCGGAACCACTAAAAAGCCAGGCTTAAGGAATATGGATCCCTCAAATAATAATATTGCTTGTATTCTAAAGAATATGAATAAATCTAGGGGAAAAAGAAGAATCACAAAACGTTGTTACTTTGTATGTTTTTGTTGTTGGTTTTCGGGGGAGCCCATGAAGGTGGGGAAAAATCCATTCTGCCCAAATCCGAAAATTCATTGGGACACCCCTCCTCGCTTTCAACATCTGTAGTATGGGATATTCCCTCTCATGTAGCAACTATTTGAACTTTTGATAACTGTGAGGTGATGATCCGATCAAACATTATCACACATTATTGTTCTGCATCTTTTCAAAATGACCGAAATACCGAAAAGAATCGTATGAGATCAAAAGGACAAAACATCCCAAAGCAAAATCGTCTGTCCTTTGAAGCTGGTAAGAAGCCGGTCTTTTGAAAAGAAATGCTTTTAAATTAGTTTAGTTTTGACGCATTTCACACCGGGGGGGGGGGGGGGAGGGGTATCCACGTAAATCACCTTCTGGAAAGCAACCTAATCTAAACAGAGAATATTGCATCTCCGATTTTCATAATTATCCTTAACGGGGATATTATGCAAGGATTGCATCATAATCTCCTAATTTGATAATCCTTTCCCAGATTTTCTTGATTTGATACCCTTAACAGGATCCCAGGCGCGCCGGAACAGTCTCAGTCTCAGCTTGGGGGGGGGGGGGGGGGGGGGGGGAGGGGTAAACACTCTTGGGGGCCCACCTCAAATGCTTACTACCTGAGCGTAGACCCCTATTGAAACTTATACATCGATTATATCGCTATAGAGGTACTACATCTTTGTCTTGTGAGAGCTAGTGAGGGGGCGGCGAAAATTGATTTGGTACAACACATTTACAAAGGGAAGCATCTGTCCGCCCTCTCCAGGTTCTGGCGCCTATGGTAGACAGGGTTTATTTGATATCAAGAAACACCACTTTTATTATAATGCAACTCGGGAACGCTGCGCACAGTTGAAAACTTTTAGTTTATGTAACCCATAATGGTAATGAAAATTTTACATCCAATAAAAGATGAAAGTACAAAATAAAACGGCATTTTATTGAAGTCGCCAACCCCCCTCTTTTGCAGAGAGAAGCACTTTCCCCGTCACACCGCACTTTCTAAATCCTATAAGAAACGTTTTCATTAATCTACGAGGGAGCGTAGCGACCGAGCGAAATAAATAAAATGTGGGGGCTATGTATCTTAGAGCAAAGGAAAGCTCATTAGACATTATTCATTAAAATGAATTCTTATTGTCTTGCGAGGGGGCCTAGCGAGGGGGCCTAGGGAGGGGGCAAAAAAGATTTTTGCAACTTTCCAAGCATGAAAATTCATATTTCGTGCTGAAAACTTGCATTTCTCAACACTAGATATCTATTCATATTATACTCTAAATTATGGTGTTATGGGTTAAGAGAGAGGGAGAGAGAGTGAGGGGGGGGGAGAGGGAGAGGGAGAGGGAGGGGCAGGGGCAGGGGCAAAGATGATTTGCCCCCCCCCCCCTTGATATGGAGAAAATCCGCCCTTTACTCTTGCTGCCGCTTGTAGACGGGGGTATACAGCGCCTACATATCTGCAGGGTTTGAAAAATAGACTAAACAGTGTGAATTTATGGCAGTGATCAGTTGACCGAGCCGCGTCCCCTCCGGCCACGGATCACAGTTTGTCGTTCGATTAGTCTATGTATTCAGGCGCGTTTAGGGAAATAACAGCACCAAGCGCCTTGGCTAAAGGCTACATATATGCGTATACAATGTGAAAATGCATGCATAGAGATAATGTGAGGAAATTTAGGTGTTAGAATTAACCTGCAATTTACACGACTAGAAAGCTGATCGCAACACCTCAAATTCTATTGTCATGGGGGAGGGAAGGGGGCTAACATATACCCCACTAATGAAGCAATGAGGAAGAAAGTTTTGATTTTTCGAATGCTGAAAGTTCGCATTTTAAAACAATATGCTTATTTTACATGGTCATAGTGCAGTCTTATGATCTGAAATTTCCTTTTTTTTTCCCTTGGAAGGGGGCTCGGGGGGGGGGGGGTTAAATTCGATTTTGCCCCCTTCTTGAATGATTGGGGCAACTGCCCCCCCCCCCCCCCCCGCTTCCGGCGCCTATATGCTGGATCCCGGCTTTCCCCGCTGGTGCTAAAAACAAACCTTTTTCTACTTTTTTGTTTACGCGGATGATGTACAGGCCTCAATGAGATATATCCCCCGGGATTTCACACAATAGGCCTATTATTTGCGTAATTCATTTGTATCTTGTTTTAATAATACATGCTGTAGTAACTGCTTTACGAAATTGATTGAGTGTTAGAAAACTGATTGTGTTACATATTATAAAGATCGCAAATAAATTCTTGATTTTTTAAGGGAGGGGTGAATATAACAGAATGCAGGACGAACTAATGTAACTGGAAAAGTTAATTGAGGGTGAACGCGCTAATGATTGACGAAGATTTTTTTTCTTAACTCAAACTAAATATGATGTCATCCATCCTTTGAACAAAAATTGAATCATCCCCGCCCCTCCCCCTGAAAAAAATTGAAACAGAATGAAAACAGTCGAGCTGTCTAGAGGTAAAACTTCCCATCACAAATCCATCCCTAACTGCATCACAGTCTGGCATTTGATCTATCCTTTATTTTTGTTACTTAGTAATTTGAAATATATACGTTTGCTTTGCTCTCTTTTACTCGAGATCTTTCACCCTTGGTGTTAGAGACAAACGTAGACTTTAGAGACGTAGTGTTATGAGTCACGTTGGCTTCATTCTTTTATTTTCACCCTCATATCGAGCTTATCAAGTCGAGAAACGGAATCCGCTGTCCAACATGTTACTGACAGCTTAAAAAAATTGATGCAACCAAGTTATATTCGACCTATAGCTTAGAAACCTGTTTATCATCATACATCATGACATTCAGACAATGGGTTAAAGAGACTAGGTCTGCGACCATAACACTAATATACCGGTGTACATATCAATAATTTTATTTTCCTCCTTATTGTTGTCGGTTGTTTTAAAGGTACTTTTTTTTTCTTAATTGGTCCTTTTTGACAAAAATAGTGTCCTGCTAGTGAAGGAATTTCATGGAAAACCTACCCCAATTCCCCATGTAGTCTGCCTAGTTCACTCGCGTAGCCAGGAATTTTCAACACTGAGGCCAAGGCGACGGAGCGGGGGAGGGTGTGGGAGGGGGTATCTATGGTGGCAATGAAGTACGCTCGACAACAGGTCATGTGCGATGTGAATTTCGCATCTAAGGTCCTGAATTTCGCATCGCGAGTCGTGAACTTCGCATCCTAGGTCACGAATTTCACGCCGTGGGTCGTGAATTTCACGACTGGGATGCAAAGTTCGCGACACGGGTCATGAAT
The DNA here is from genome assembly GCA_029962745.1 of Echinometra lucunter. Lineage (NCBI taxonomy): Eukaryota > Metazoa > Echinodermata > Echinoidea > Camarodonta > Echinometridae > Echinometra > Echinometra lucunter. The sequence continues at coordinate 67,999 of JAPZVO010000116.1, read as the reverse complement.
TTCATGACTTGGATGCAAAGTTCACACCACGGGTCCTGAATTTCGCATCGCCGGTCGTGAATTTCGCATCCGAGCTCCTGAATTTCGCATCGCGGGTCGTGAAATTCAGGACCTGGGATGCGAAAATCACGTCGCACGTGACCTGTTGTCGAACGTACTTCAGGGCCACCATAGGTATCCCCCTCCCCCTCCTATGCCTACGGTAAGGAGATTTTTTTTAATTTCTTTATTTTAAAAAAAAAATTCTACACACTAAAAATCAGAATCAGGGGTAACTTTTATAAGAAGTGGCATATATTATGTTAATCCCTTATATCCCTCCTCGCTTTTTATCTTTTCCACTCCGATCCGATCCACTCCGACCAGATCAACGTGGGACGATGGCCCCTGCCTGTGGTGCTGGAAGGTTTGTTTGTTTGTTTGGTTTTTATTTTTTTGCTCGCCGATCAACGGGGGGGGGGCATGGCCCTCTTGTGCGCACCCCCCTAGCTACGCCAGTGAATAAGTTCAAGACCAAATATTCTTTGCCAAGACTAAGTACGAAAATCTTGGCTAATGATGTCAGCAGTAAGGATGGGAAATCCCCTACTCAAAAGTTTGTGATTGGTCAGTCCGGGAAAACACGCCCCTTTTGCTGGCTGTGATGAGCGATTCAGAGACAGGGAGTGGTATAGCGCGGGTGCAGTACATGGTGCAATAGTAGCCCTAGCTAGCTATAGCCCTGGCCTTGTCACTAGTATATATATGTCAGTGCTCAGCGAAGTTGTGTGTTGAACGTGGTTCGAGTTGGACTGTGCGTTTGCATCACCTGCGACCTGCGTCAGTCACTTGACACTAATTTTGACTGAAATTTGATGTCATAAACTGTTATTGCCTGATCTTTGAAGTAAGGTGCATGTGAATGACAACGACCGCACAAGTTTCAAGAGTAATATGATGTGGAGTTTGTTAAAGGTAAGACATTTATTGGTGCTGTACTGTTAAAATTCCTTTGCATCTCCAACTTCCAAGTTACATTTCAACACGAAGTTAGTGTAGACTATATTTGGTATGGTTCAAAACTTACGCGGGGCTAGAGACAGAGTGCAGTGCTAGTGCCGTCTCGTGGTATGGTGATGTTGAAGTTTTTCCGTCGATGAACAATGGCAGCAGTGTCTAGAAATAGGTGTTGTGTTTGATCGATTACCATAGACAAGATTGTTAACATGAGTAAGATAATATTGATTAAAAATAATCACTGGATATAGAAGTTAATTTTGTACATAATTTTTCAAAAAAATGTTATTCATATGAAATTTCAAGTCAGGAATCAACATAATTCTTCCCCAAATGATTGCCAAATTGATATAGCCATGTCATACTCAAACAGTGAATCAAAAGAATTTTTATTTTTCTTGAAAATTAAGAAAATGTTGGCCATATCGTGGTTTAGGAAACCACTCGTTCATTTGACGCACGTACTTGTGTACAAAGAGAATGGACTTGGAAATAGGAAACCAATGCGCGTGACTGAATAAAGCGCTGCTGTACAAAGTGAACGATGGTTTCCTATTTCACGATAATGCCAAAATGTTGAATTCTGTGTACAAAATGAATGGAGAGTTGTCCACGATGACATCACAGATGCTGGCAAAGTTAGTTGCCAATTCAAGGATTCCCATAATAAGGATTTACTTAAACTTTCAAAGTTCATAACTCTTGAACAGATTGTCTGACTTTGCTCAAACTTTCACTGTTCACTCTTCTTATACTTTTTCATTCACTGGAAGCACACTGATGTCTAGGTTGCATTCTCCTTTAAACTTAAATTAGATAAGATTAAAAGAGGCATTATGGAGAAATAAATCACCAACCCATTCACTGCCGTTTATTTCGTCAGTGCTGATGACTTCTTTCCACTCTCATAGACTTTGTACACAATGCGAGCGCACAGTACACGAGAGACGAGAGGTGACTTATTTCATGATAAGGCCTTAAAAGATAATAAAGGTCATCCAGCTCATCATCTCAGACTGTGCAATTTAAGAATTACAAATATTCACCCATTTCCTTGCAGAATATATGAAATCATGCATTTGCATGGAGTTAACGAGTGTGTTTAGACCTTTGGCTGTTTACTACTAACAGAAAAACTGACTTTCTTTTCCAACAGCCACCCAAAGTGGGGAGGGAACGGGGATGGCCGCACCCTTCAGAGAGTAGCCCCCCCCCCCCCCCCCCCCCGGTTGTCTCAAAATGATGGGTTGCGTATAGGGAGTGAAATTAATGCACCCATATTTGGTGAAGTACTTTGCAAAATGTACATTTTTTTTTCAATGCAATAATTACTGTGTGCTCTGATTCCTGTAGGCTTAATACAGGGCCCACCTGGTTGCAGTAAGTAATTGGTTAATTACACTCGTTATCTTATAAACCCATCGATGTCACTTCATACCCAATCATGTTATGCATGATTGTTGATGGAATAGAAAATAAACTCCTGCATATTGCCAATCACATGAATGCAAGGTAGAGTAGTAACCTCACACAGCTTTAGGCCTAGATACATTGGCTGAACATTACTGGTTGGTTGGTTATTTTACCTGACTGCTGAGAAAGCATGTGTATGCTTGTTAGTAAAGCCCTGTCCGACACTGCCGTTTGACGATTCCGTCTGAGAAACGAATGCGTATGTTTATTGGACTTTTGAAATTCGTTCGTCAGCAGGTTTACAGACATATCTAGATGTTGGCAGATGGTGCTACCTGTTTTAAACTTGGACATGTTCATGACTCAAAAAAATTGAATTGCAGCCATCTGGTACTGTCTGACATAAATATTTAGACGGAGACAGACGGAATTGTCAGACACCAGTATGGGACAGGCGCTTATGCACCGACTACTTACAGTCCCCTGTGAAGTACTTGGTATTTCTATGTACATGTAGGTGTGCTCATAAATATTCATATCTGGTGTGAATATTTATGAGCATCATCTACCTATAGCTAGCTGAGGATTAATACCTTACCAAAGGGCATTAGCACATCCACTTGGTTTCAAACCTGGGTACTCCCGGTTGCAAGACCACTGCTCTTACTGAGCCACAGCGCTTCCTCTGTAATTTTGTTACTGATTATAGGCAAGTAGCGGTGAATTTTTTTTTTTTTTTTCGGGGGCTCCATTTCGAGTTTTAACAATTTTTCGGGGGCTGCTTTTTCAACTTTCGGGGGCTACTTTTCCCTTTTCGGGGACTAGTTTGAAGTTGGACTGTTACAGATTTGTTGATTTATCACAAGAACAAGCAAGTTTCATGTATATAATGACCTCTATGACCCTTTGGCCTTTGACCTTGAGTCCCCAAAAACTAATCAGGTCATTGTCCTTCCCATATGCATTTATGAGCCAAGTTTGAAGTTGATCCGTCAAAAGGTTACTATTTCGCAAGAACAAACCATTTCTATGTACAAAATAACCTCTATCACCTTTGACCTTTGACCTTGAGTTCCCCAAATTTAATCAGACATTGTGCCTCCCATATACATACATGAGGCGATTTTGAAGTTGATCTGTCAAATGGTTATTGAGTTAGTGCAACAACAATGCATTTCCATCTACATGACCTCTATGACCTTTGACCTTGAGACCCCAAAATTTGATTGACCATTATCCCTCCCATATGATATGCATACATGAGCCAAGCTTGAAGTTGATCCATCATATGGTTACTGAGTTATTGCAATAAAGAACCATTTCTATGTACATGTAGGTGTGCTCATAAATATTCATATCTGGTGTGAATATTTATGAGTATCATCTACCTATAGCTAGCTGATTGTGCAATCACTAACCAATAAAGATGTATATCATTTTTTTAATCTAAAGTTGTAACTATAGCACCATCACGTATGTGGAGGTGCTTATGAAAATTCAAAATATCTGAAGAATATAGATAGATATTTATATATAGATCTGAAGCTCATAAATATTCATATCTATCTTGAATATTTATGAGTGTCTCCCTATACGTGGTTTGAAAATACTAACCCGAAAAAATATATATTAAGTTTTGTATAAAGCTGTAGCACACCCGAAGTATGATTGAGCCAAAAAGTTCTCACCAAGAACTTGGTTATGTCATTCATCGCACACGTATTTGCGTTCGCAGATTTATGAGGGCGCAGCCATTTTCAGCTCCAAAGTCAGTTTTTACGTGGATTGAGAGCTCTTTTCATGTTCATGCAAAACCAATATTTCGATCTTATACCAATCAAACCTCTCCTTTTGTCCTGTGTGATGAATATGGCATACCCTTCATAACATACTCTTTCCAATGGTGTTTTATCATTGAAAAATACCCTTTTTTTTAATGTGACATGTTTTACACCCTTAAAAAAACAATTTACATCATAAAAAATTAAGGGTTTGGTAAAAATGTTATATAAGTTAAGTTCCAGTTTTTTAGACGTAGGGGTACTTTTACTTGTGATGTTCGAAGATGACTCTAGACGATTCACTCAGTGATGTCAAGTCTCAATTTGGTTTCATCCCGAAAATACTGCATAAAATTGAGCTAATTTTACTCATTTCGGCTCAAATTTATGGTAAGGTGACTTTGTTACGTAATAGGATGATATAACTCTACGGAATTCTTTTTGTTCTGTTTTTTTTTAAAGAAGGAGGAGAACTTATTTTACTGGAAATAGTATTCGAATGTTTCCTAAACTGAAATCAGACTGATGAATGCTGGTGATAAGCAGCAGAAGGCGATTTCGTACGGTGCGCCATCGGCCTTTTAACCGTATCCAGCGGGCTGGGTTTAGGCGAGTTGTCTGGTCCTGCATGCAATGATCTGTGCATGCTATTTGATTTTGTTGAGTGGATTGGTTTGAAAAAAATTCCTTAATCATTGAATAAGAAATTACTAAAGGTTATATTTATCAGAATTATTGGCTTTTTTACTCCGTCATTTGGTTTTGAAGCTGTTATTTAGGTATTCCGTGAACACATTCTGAGTGAAATGAGAATGTCCATATACTTCATGTATTATAGTACATGTATGTGTGTATAGGAATGCAAAAATGTAGGAGGGAAATTAGCAACTTAGATTAAGAACAAAAGAATTTAAACACAACCCATTGCAAACTTTTGGAACACCGGACTTAAAGCAACGTCAAGGGCTGGAAATCGACCCAGCTCCCGAGTGCCCTCAAATTACCCTGTGGCGTAGCCGCAAAGGGCCAAATTTATTTTAATATTAACAGCAACCCTGCCCCTGATTAACAGGTATATAAAGGTGAATAAAAAACAGAAACAAGCAAGCAATGAATTAAATATTAGCTGGCAATTCATTTGTCACAAATAATTACCTCCAACTAAGACTTACGTTAAAAAGTGTCGGAGTAACTGGAAAAAAATTAATCAACCCGGTTCAATCCTGAGTGCCCCCAAATTACCCTGTGGTGTAGCCACAAAGGACCAAATCTATTTTAAAATTAACAGCAACCTTGCTCTTGCCTGATTAACAAGTATATAAAGGTGAATAAAAACAGAAACAAGCAAGCATTAAATGAAATATTAGCTGGCAATTCATTTGTAACAAATAATTACCTCCAGCTAAGACTTACGTTAAAAAGTTTCAGAGTAATTGGATGAAAAAATATAATTTAGTCCTCAAAAGGTCCTCCTTGATCTGCCTGCGCAGGCATGTGGGCCTTTTATTGTTTTTCATTATTTCTTTTAATTTCTTTTAATTTTTTTTAGGAAAGATGGATAATTTGGGAGGGGTGGAGAGATGATTACAAGGGGCTGGGTACATGAGCATTTGATTAGTTTATATTTTTTGTTCAACAAAACTTACAGTAAATACCCTCCCCCTCCCTCCAGAAAAAAAAAATGAGAATAGTCTGGATGCTAACTGTATTTGTGTAAATTGTGTATTAACTATTAAAATATTAATATTGATTTTAAAATAGAAAGGAAATGGCAACAAACGCAGTAAGCCCTAAGCCCTGTGGCCTGCCCTAGCTTTTTGTCACTCACGTAATGACGTCACACAGGCATATTGTACACAAATACAATAGGCTTCTCAAGGTGACTCAGTCAACACAGCACACAAAAGCATTGATTTGAAATGGGTGTCTTGATAACAAATCAAATTGAGACTTCACAAAACCAAATTTTTAAACCAAAATAAACCTCCAACTGTAGGTGACAAAGTTTTAAATTCCATGAAAAACTGGCCTTTTTGAAGAAAATGCGAATATGAAGGGTTTTGTTGTAGAGTGGTAAAGGCAAAAAAGATCGTGAATGGCAAATTTTAGTTACTAGTATGTGAGGCAGTTTAGGAAATGGCTTTATATTTGCAATTCAGAACAAAGTCATACATCAGAATCCCTGACTACCACTAGAAAACAATATTTAGAAACAGGATATCAAGGAAATGAGACAAGAGGCTCCTAAAGTTTTGATATTTTTTGCATCAATAGTCTACGTTTGTCTTCGAAAAACACATTAGCATCCGCGCATAGCAACGATCGACAATAAATCAGAGCTAGTGTGATGACGCCATCATATGGTTTATGCACGCACATTTTGCAAACATGTCGGGGATCACAAAGATGCCACAGGGGCCATGAGAGGCATGCATACGTGCGCAAAGTTAAGAGCATTTACAGATGAGGAGGGGCAGGGGCCATAGGTCCAAAACTTCTTTTTCAAGCAGTGCAAATAGGAGATCACAGGTTTCACAACTTTCATTTGAAATTGGGAGTTTAAAATTGCTTAGGGCAGATTTTCTTGTAATGAAAAAATGTAAGAGTAGATGGTAATAAGGACAACCGGGCATTGTAAAAGTTTCTTCAACTATTTTAATGAAATCCTCAGTGGGAAGATAGTAGTCTGCAAAATTACAGGAAAACGATTGAAACTTGCCTTTTTAAGGTTTATCAGCAGAGAAAAGGAGCAGTATACATTCTGCCTATTTATCTACAATATTCTATTCTTGGTTACCTCAAGCATAGTCACTTGTCATGTATTAATGTTGTATATGGCTTACGTTATTAGGTGGTCTGTCATCTACGACAGATCACCTCTTAATTTTGTCAGAATTTTCTTTCTTTCTTTATTTTTATTTCAACGCCATAATTTTTGTCCGCGTGATTTCTCAAAATTGGCTGATTCAGTTTTAATGAAATTTTCGTCAGTCATCAGGCCTATCAGCGACATGAACATATTAACTTTTCAAGGTCATCAGGTAATCATGACGTCATGCAGGCGCCATTTTGTAAATATCTCGTCATGATCGTATATTCATAACGCATTGTCATTACTGGTTCATATTTGGCGTGATGACAGTCCATAATAGTCCAAACAATTCCATTTAGTCAGACGTCAGAGGCATGCATACGCATTTGTCGCGCGTCAGTGCACGCGCAAATCGAAAAAAAGCTCAGAATCAATTTATATTCATTTTGCACATGTTTCAGGCCATTTTAAGCATTTCAAAAATTTCTGCACGTAAGGCTCAAATGACGTAAAAACGCTGGTTTTTCACTTGATCTCGAATCAGGAGACTTTTCTTGACAATTTCCATCCATTTAGAATTGATTTCAACTCTATAAACCATAAGGTCGTATGTGCGCGCCAAAGTTCAAATTTCGCACGCGCGTCAATAGGTAAAATAGTGTAAAAAACATACCTATCTAAAATCCACCATAGCTCGTTAGAAAGGCTGGAGACCCCTCAATTTTTTTACATTTTCTTAAAGCCTATGAGTTGAAGATTTGATTTCATGAAAAAAATTGGGGATCTAATGGTTGGAACGTTGCCATATTCTCATGTGAACGCAAAATTTCATTTTTTTTTTATTATGACGTCATATTGTTATCTTTAAATCACGACTGTCTCGCTTATTGTCGGTCGATTTTTCGCCGGGATTTCTATATGCTGTAGCTGAGATGATGCTCTACTTTAAAAATTGCCTTCAATTTTCATTTTGACAACGGCATCATGCTCTAATTTCACGATAAATGGAGGCATGTCAATTTTTCACATTTTGCGTGTATTGTCTATGGGACATGACCTTTTCCGAATTCTTTATTCTACATTCCCGTCTTTTTTGAGCAACAGCTCCGTTATTTCTGATCGATTTTCGCCCAGCTTCGAGTATGTTGGTGCTGAATAAATTCCCTATCCTATGTTTGCCATTTATTTTTTAATCAGATGTAGGGAACATATCGAAATTTTAACTGGAAGATATGACACGAGAATCCCATTTTCCATCTACGTGTTCACTCTATGGGCCATATTCTGGTCTATCGGTAAAGCACATGTCTCACATCCTCAAGGGCTCCGGTTCGACTCCCGGCAGTCTATATTAGTCTTCTTCCCAGACATCATTATCTTCTTTATGACATTTAATTTTGACGTCCCCCGAGACATTCTTTTACTAAAAGAATGTGACAGACCACCTAATTCGTCCCCAGTGACGAATTGACGAATTACGTTTCTCGATAATTTTGCTTTTTGTTCTTGGTGGATCATTCATAGTTCTTTCAGATTTTGTAAAAACTTTCCTAAAGAATAAAGGACAGTTGAACACGCCATATTACAATAGTCTTCTATTTCTTGCAAGCCATAATGATCACTTTTGCCTAAACAAAATGGAGGATCATCATGATGAAGAGATAGACTGAGAGATGATGAAAATGAAAAGAATATGGAACAGTGCCTTGAAAGGTTACTGATAACTGTGAAATGTGGGGATATATATGAATAAAATACACTGTAAAATGCCCATTTAGAAAATGTTCCATTTTTTTCTTGTAACAAGTGAAATAAGTTGCATTGATAGCATGCTATAAAACAAATAAGTGGATTTCACTTTTGACAGCAAGAGACTCCTGAATTTTGACATATCTGTGTAGTATAGTTAGTTGAGAATTGCCATGGTGCATGCACCTATCTTGTACTATCAAATCATGTTTGCTCTGCTTGCATACCTACATGTATTTGTTTTTCTCATGACTTAAGAATTGGTGCCATTCATTTCAAATAATAGCTGTGCCCACATATTTTGAGATTTCTATGGCTTGATCATAAAGAGAGCGACAAATTTTTGCCCTTCAACCTTAGAAGGATTTGTGAATAATCTCAAAATATCTGTGGCTGCTTTTGAGTTTGTGCAAAAGGCATGATGTCTGGGTTTTTCCACACCTTTCTTGAATGTATTTTTCTCTTTAATTATACAAAACAATATTGAGGCAGGAAAGAGGAAGCATACAGTTGGCCGTATCAATAAAAGTAGCATTTGCTTAGAAGCTAAAGCTACCCAGTAGTAGCTGTTAAATGCTCAAACGATCACTTGCGCCGGACCTTTTTCTTGGCCTGAAATCTATAAATCCACTCTGATTACACTCAGAGTGGATTTATATAGAGAGAGTGGCATCACGCATATATGGCCGCACGCCTGTAAAAAGATCCGGCCATTTTCAGCGATTCCTCCAACCCGTACCAAAGATGACATCATAGTTGAAAAAATATTCATATAAAATCAGAGATACATAGTTGAACACTGTGTTTCATATGTGCATAGAGAGGGATAATTACTGGTTTAGATCAGTCCCATGAGAGAGCAGCACTTGGTCCCAGGTTGATTCTAAGGGGACTTTATTAGTGTGGCAGAAAGCCTTACAACTACTGGAGCTTTGACCAAGTTTTTATTAGTCTGAGATTCAGCCCCTCTACCGCAAAAAAATGCTAAAAAACACCCCTTCATAATTTCAGCAATTAAAGAATAATCTATGAACTCTTAAAGACAAAAGTTTCAATGGTGTCATTACAAACACTTTTTGTTCATGAATTTATCAAATTCCATTTTTAACTCAGGGGCCTATGGGGAAATACAGGTGTGCGACCTAAACCGTGTATTGGGATATATGAGAAGCCTACACAAGGATTGATACTGTGTGCACCTTTGGTAAGTTGAATTGCCTTTTTGCCAATCCCTCCCCCCTTCTCTCTATTCCCCCCCTTCTTTTTCTCTCTCTTTCTCTCGCTTCTGTTTTCTCCCTCTTCTTCTTTCTCTCTCTCTCTTCCCTAGTATGTTATTACATACAGGAATGGTGTGGCGGGGGGGGGGGGGGAGGTCTTTTTTGAATGTTTTCTCTGTAATCTAGTTTCTAATTTCAATTCTAAGCAACACCTGTAAATGAATGAACTAATCTAGAACTCATATTCAACTATGCAGTGGTAATGGATATCATACCAGTGTATAAATGGATGAATATTAAGATGATATGAAACAATATATTCTCTGTTGTATTATGCATGCACTATGCATGTACACCTATCAAGGGGGGGGGGCAATGTTCATTCCATCTTAACTTGCCAAAGAGGACCTGAAATTATATTTTAGATATGGTTGTAAGAAGATGATACCTAAAGGTTGTATTGACATTGAAATTTTCAAGTTTAAAGGGAGTCGCCCCCACTGAAGGTGCACGCCTGTAAATAGATCCGGCCATTTTCAGAGATTCCACCAACCTGTACCAAAGATGACATCATAGTTGAAAAAATATTCATATAAAATCAGAGATACATAGTTGAACACTGTGTTTCATATGTGCATAGAGAGGGATAATTACTGGTTTAGATCAATCCCATGAGAGAGCAGCACTTGGTCCCAGGTTGATTCTAAGGGGACTTCATTAGTGTGGCAAAAAGCCTTACAACTACTGGAGCTTTGACCAAGTTTTTGTTAGTCTGAGATTCAGCCCCTCTACCGCAAAAAAATGCTAAAAAACACCCCTTCATAATTTCAGCAATTAAAGAATAATCTATGAACTCTTAAAGACAAAAGTTTCAATGGTGTCATTATAAACACTTTTTGTTCATGAATTTATCAAATTCCATTTTTAACACAGGGGCCTATGGGGAAATATTTACAGGCGTGCGACCATATATTACAAGCTATGGGGCGTGCGGTCAAAGGTCAAACATGGGGATCAAAATAGTTCCCTTCCAGTCTGTTGCATCATCTGCTAACTACATGAACAGAACGAGAGTGCCTTGCTGCCAGCTTGCAAGACGATATTTAATTGTATCCACTTTTTACTGACAGCATGTACTGTGTGTCCCAGAAAAAAAGGAAACCGGATTTCATGGCAGATATTTTCTATCATAATGAACAATTTCCTTGATGAAATATACATGTACAGATGTATGTAAAGCTCTTCTTCTCTTCTTTCATTTGATGTATAATTTATTGTTCATGTTTTATGCATGATTGAATTAAAGCAATGGAAAGTGATGTTAGCAAAAATTTCATTTGCACGCACAATTGTGACTTTGAGTTAGTTTTTAGGTTACTATAGTAAACTTTGGCCCGTATTCTCAAAAGCTCACTAACTTAGTACCCTCACTAGTTAGTACCCTCACTAATTAGTGAGCTCACTAACTTAGTGAGCTCACTAAGTTAGTGAGCTATTCACGAAAGCATACTATTTAGTGACCCTCACTAAAGTTAGTGAGCTCACTAAGTTAATCCTGGGATTAGGAGCGGGCACTGAGCATGCTCAGTTCATAGCATTGCAGATTAAGGACATTGTGACATCATTACGCATCACTTTGAGTGTGCGCTTGCTAGCACTCTGCTGAAGGCCAGTGACGTCACAGTTGAATCAAAATAGGGCGGATTGTGAATCTTTGCGCGAATTGATAGAGGATTTGTCTAGACTATTTAAAGAAGGGACATTCTTATCTGGCCCCCCCCCTTTTTAAAAAAGAATTCATAAGCATTAATGGCTAAGAAATGATTCAAAGTGTGTTCTCATGTTAATGACTAATTTGACGAAATAATTCCCTCATTCAAACACCCAGTCTGACCGTTCATTCATGGGACCTCCACAAATGACAATCAATCAAATTTTGGATTCTCTCTTCCCCCTCCTCTCTCTCTCTCTCTCTCTCTCTCAGGGGGGGGGGGGGGTACTCGGAATCGGCAACCCATAAGAGCAGCTGCACATCCCCTACCACCATACAAGTCTTTGTTTGCAAGCTTCGTAGGCAGACCCTTTCTGTACACTTTTTGTATGAGAAATCGACTAAAATATTTAAGGGGGCTGGATGGGGTGGATGGGATGTAAGGCTGAAAAACTTATTGTCCGTAGCTGCAGATGAGGCGGGGTGCCCCTTTGTAAGTTCCATAACTGGAGTTTTCTCCTCCCTCCCACCCTGTGAAGGAACTTATGAGAGTTTGTGATTTTTTTTATATGTATATCAATAGATAGGCCCAACACCAGTAGGTAGTTGGACCATCACTTTTTGTGAATTTGACAGCCCCCCCCCCTGCTGTTTTTTTTTTCCAGATTGCTTTTAGGTCTTTTTTTTTAAAAACCTGATATAACTGCCACCATAGGGGAGGGGAAGGGGAGAATCACTGGTCATATCATTCTTATTTTATTCATTTTTTTTTTTGGGGGGGTGGGGGTCAATTGCTCACCCAACTCTAATTTGCTTGAAGAATTTGTTCTTATTTGAGATTTTGGTGAATTAGATCCCTGATTCCTTTTAAAGCCATGTATAAATTCAAATAAATATCATAAATATCACATGATTAGCCAGAGGTAAGTGGGGTGTTTGCCCCCCCCCCCCCCCCCCGAAAAAAGAAGAAAGGCTAAAAGAGGGGGATAAAAGAAATTTTAGAAATGTGAGCGAGAAAAGAGGGAAAACATGTAAGAGAACGTATGAGGAGCGGAAGCAGACAAGGAACAATTGACAAAGAAATGTCAGAGCTTTCAAGCTTCGCCTAGGGAGCTAATGTGATTCATATGCTTCGAGTGGTCATTACTGTCCCCCATCCCCCCCCCCCCCCCCTCCCCATAAAATCCTAGCTATGACACTGATGTTCTGCGAACAACGGGAAACAAATACATTCTTAGATCCATTTTTATACAATATAGCAATGTATTTTTCTTCCTTTATTTTTGGAAAAAACTCACAATTCTTATGCTTGTAAAAAGGACTACAACATTATACAAAATGCAATAAATAAACATCAGGGAGAGAAAAGGCTCCTCTTACTAATAATTAAAATACCACATCTCTGGTTTTGTGCTAATAGTACAAGGGTATAAAATCATTTTTAAAAATCATGACAATATTGTTGTGTATTGTGTTTCATTTCCCGTCAACAAGTTTTATGCAACTCACAAACTTACCAAGAAATATGAAAACATTTAAATTGGAGAAAGAGTCGGGACGAGTGTTAAACTGTGTGATGATGAATGACGATCAGAAATAAAGCAAATCATGGTTATATCATCCTAAATATTCAAGTAATACAAAACTAAGCAATTCAATGAGCACCAGCATAAATCTTCTGAGACATTTAACAAGAACTGTAACAATTAAAGGAAACAAGTAAGAATCATTATACTACATGTATAATCAAAAATATATGTATAACATACAGTAATACAAAAATTAAGAATTTCATCAGCACAAACATAATGTTATATTCAACAGGGTACCTTTTGTTTCAGATGATTTTATTAATTTTTATTAATAAACCTCCCCTTATGCCCCCCCCCCCTCCCCGAGAAGAGAAAGAAAATATGTTTCTGGGGCAGTGCCACAAAATGATTAACCTTTTTGTACGTCCGACCTCCATTTTTCTCCATTTTCATTTTACTTTGTGAACTACTCAAGCCATGATAATTTTAGAATGTTACATTTTTTCATAATATGAAGTACAAAGCTGAGACGAATCATTTCAGGAAAGTTGTACAGATAGGGTGCCGGATATCATTATGGAATTGCCCTCTGTAAAGGGGGCATTAAATACATGAAGACTACGTGCATTTTTTTCTTTGAACTCTAATATTCCATGAAAATCGTGCAAACATCTTACAACAATGTAGTGCAACACTGATGGGGAAGTCTCAAATACCCTCAGGCCAGGTGTGTATACAAGTCATGGCAAGATATCTGTATTTTCTAATACAAATTTGACATATTATTCATTCTCACGTCTGCCTTGTGAAATGTCTCAAGCATTAATGAAAGAGATGATTTGAATAAAAATAATTCAACTAAGTATCATGAATTACTTGAGAAAGCCCCCAAGCGCATAACTGGTAACCTAACCCCTTACATGAAGCATCATTCGTTATTGCTTGTTATGCAATCGTTTGTAATGAAATAAAAAACCTATGTTACACTGTAAGTTTGTTTGGGGTTAAGATAGCAATGCTACATTGCCCTTCCAACATCCTTGTGACTTAATGGTCCAAAGGAGTTTAATATGAATGATATTTTGCAATAATTACATCACAGCAACAAGATCTTACAATAGATTAGATCAATCAATCAATGCTACACTATGATTATGGATGGTATTGAATTTTGATAATGACATGAAGCATATAAATACCCTGTGAGGTATATACAAGTTATCCTACTCGTCAATTTTATGGCATACAGGCCAATTATATTCCAAAGAATATTTCAGACACAAAATACATGAGTAGAGGATAAACTAATAAAATGAAATACTGCATTAAAAGACCTAGTTCAAAAACTTACTAAATTTTGGGGAAAGAATGGCTTAGGATACAGAACAGGTCATTGGTTCAAAACTGAGGTGATCTTCACAATTTTTTTCTCCAATAATAAAAATGTCAGTGAGAGACCTCAAATTGCTCCAAGAAGGAACAAGAGCCAGTTCCTTGACTCCACTCCCAGCTAGATAGCACCTGCAGCCTCCTGAACCCAGGGAAAACTGGCAATCCAGAAAACTTGGAGTAATCATCAGGTATTCAATGAGATGAACTGAGAAAGAAGAAGCAATTAAGAAATTAGTTAAGTGGAGTTTAAGTTTGTTATTCTAGAAAAAAAATATTTAAGGCCACATAATTGCCTTACATGCAGTTTTCATTTTCTCTTGTACTCACATGTTATTTCACTTCAATCAAAGAAACAACCGTGTCATATTATTCAAGAAAGAAACCCCACATTCCAGGTTATACATGCTATTCAAATAGCAAAATCAATACAGTTAAATAATATGTATTACTGCGGCTCAAATTGGCAGAAGATTTTGACCATTTTCTAAATCATGATCTTCTCATAAGTAATCAGTTTTACACACAATCCGTTTCAGCTTGGATTATCTGGATGGTTTCATTAGTCAAAAACTCTGTTGTTTTCCACCTACATGTAGTTGTAAGATTGAATAAAACATACCTGAATATTAGGCGAGTATCTATTTTCTCTACTGAGCATTGGGTCCTCTTGGCTGCACATAGGTATGTGGGACTTGCCATATTTGAAAACTGGTGCCAGATTCCCCAATCAACTTCCTTTCTAGTAGGGAATCGATGTATTGGTTCCTTCTTGCAGCAATGCAGTGGGATACGATTCTGGATAGGGTTGACTGGGAAAGGTTTGCCTCACCCCATGCATTATTTGAAAGCTTCCTGCATAAAAGAAAAAAAAATTGAGAAAAGAGTAGGAAAACTTGAAGTCCATATGAGTAACATGTCCCATTGTTACTAAACAATTGGTCCTAATCAACAGTTAGTTTAGTGTATGTTTTACCAGCTCACATTTATCAAAATAACTTATATATCAGATTTTTGTTAGACTATGTTCCATTTCCAACTGTGTATTGTAAATTGTAGGGTATGTAATTCAGCCTAAGGGCTGTCATAATAATAAGCATAAAGAATACAACCAAAAAATCTAATAATACATTTTGGATATTTGAACAAAATTTGTTTCAGTAATTACACCATGACATGGTTACCAATTATTTCTTCTTAAAACTATACTTGTATAGTCCAACCTTTTCAATGAATTTTCATATTGTTTAGTCATAGTGCCGAGAAGTGAGATGCTACTTGTATTCTAAATAAATGGTTTGCCCTGCACTACTAGTGCAAATGGTAAATAATCAACCATCCCTCTCTCATTTCCCCGAACATGCCACAAATTTGTCACAGTTATGAATTTTTACATTACTGGCAGTTGTTGTGCCATTTCACACAGTGATATGCTGTTTAATTGGTAAATTGCCACTTGGTCTACTCCCACTTTGACTACTGCCCGTTTGGTCTCGCCCCACATTTCTTATAATGTCCACTACTTAGTCTAGTACCTGTAATAAACCGGTAATAGTAATAGATCAAATATTCATTTGGGAATTAGACGAAAAGGCAATTAGACAATTTGGGTATTAGACGAACTGGCAATTCGGCCAAGTGGTCATTAGACCAAATGAGAGTTAGACCAAGTATTTATTAGACCAAATGGCAATTAGACCAAATTGATAGTAGGCCAAATGGGTTTAGCCTATGTGGTATTAAACAATCAGATAATTAGACCATCTGCTGTGACCGGCAGTATCTTTTTGTCATCATTCAGTATAAAAACACAAACTTACCCAAAGCATTAAATCTTAGTCCAGTCTTTTTCTTCTTTTGTCTCCTTCACCTTCATACAGTAAGAAGTTGTAGGCATATGTGTGGGGGTAGTTAGTGCCTTTGATCATAGAGTTAGTCTCACCATTTCAAGTCTCACTCAGTGAAATTGTATTTTCTTTCTGAAATCTTCTGAACCTAGGAAAAAGAAAATAATACAAAAAATAAAGCATTTGGTAAGGGCAACAATTTTCTACATCATATGTACATGTAAATACAACTTGTCCAACATACTGCACATCAGAATCATGGCCAAAAGCATAATTTTATTTCGGGGGGGGGGGGGCAACATGCATACAATTTTTTTTTTAAAACTCACAAGTAAGGGAACAAACCTGTCATGGGGGTGCTTTTGATTTTGTTAAAGTGAAACAGAAGGCTTTGCTGAATACTTTTGTTGAATTTCTTTAAATTTTTCAGTAAAACTATAACTTTTCGATTTGTTTTTTTTTTGGGGGGGGGGGGGGTCCCCCCACCCCCAGTCTTCTGTGCATGGCCATGATTGGAATAATAATTTTCAATTCATATTTAGTGTTTACTGTTCGACAGGTTTTATTTTCTCCCAAATGCATCAAATGATTACACAAATAGAATAAATTCTCAGCTTGAAATTTGACTTTCTGTTCCAAAACACTTTAGAAATGAAGCTTATTTGGTCTATGTGGTGTTCACAAAATTGTTTGTATGAAAACTGTCATCTTATTGGCCTGTATTGATATCGTTTTTGAGATTTCTTCAGCATTCTTTGTTTAACCTCTTTTTTATAACCTGGGCCTAACCCAGCCAAGGGTCCCAGCGTTGTGGCATAGCTAGGATTTCATTTGGAGGGGACGGTAATGAGCACACAAAGCGTGTGAGTCACTTACTGAGTAAGCAAAGTGTGCTCCAAGGGGGGGGGGTGCAGGGAGACAGTTCCATTTCTTTGAATTCTTCCTTGTCTGCTCCTGCTATTCTTATATACCCTTTTCTTTTCTCGCTCACTTTTTTTCTACTTTTTTCTTTTTTGTTGGCATTTTGGGGGAGGGCGACCGCCCCCACCATCCTTGGCTATGCGAGTGTCCCAGCGATAATGCCAAAATTATTACATTTGGGAATTTCTTCCCCCCACCCCCACAAAAAAAACCACATTTTGTATTGAAACAACTGTGCTAGGACAAAATTGGGTCGCTAGACAGACTAGGTGAGTAAGTCTAGATCTAAGTTAGATAGTAACTGCTGTTAGACCCACAATGTCATAACTTGGCTTTGTCTTGACTTTGGTCTTTCGGAACTGCGATTTCATAAAGCCTTACATAGTGAATGAACTGTAAGATGCTAACTGTTAGCCTGCTAGGATTCCTCTTAATAACATGTACAAGCTACTTTAGTCTTCGCGGTGGAAAAGCCTTTTGTGTTTACTTATTCCCAGGCTTTGGGGCTTGGCCCAACATGGCACTTTAAATTCCATTTTCAACTCTTGAGTCCTCAAATTTGTGGAATATCAAAGGTTAAACATGAAAAGTCCCTGAAGCAAAATTTGAGATCTAGCAAATAGAAAAAAAAAAAATCTTGCTTTTTGTTTTGGACTGCTAGTGCTGCAACGCCAACAGTGAATGTTTGGCATTCACTACACAGTCTGAGGTAGACTCGAGGTCTACGTTTGGCCCGGCCTAACTGTTAGACGGTAGACATGATTGATAGACCATCTCAAAATTTTGTTGTTAGTCTCTTATATTGGTAGGGTCGGCACTCCAACTGTTAAAACTAAAAGGAGAAGTGCCAACCCTGCCACTTAAGAGGTAGTAACGGCGAAATTTTGAGAAAAAATTTTGGTCTAGGTCTAAAACAGTTAACGTTAGTTTGGCCCTCCTGACTCCTGAGATTGGAATCGGAGTCAAGACCATGCAGAGTCAGGTTGTTCCAACAGTAACAGTGCCACAATAAGTTTTGTGGAAAGTTTCCTTCTGCAATTTGCAATTGTTTACGAGATCACGAAAAAACATAGGGCCTATGCATTTGTTTGTTTCGGGTCTCCGTAGAAAAGTCAGTAGACTGTGTGCCTAACTTAGTCGTTCTATACAGTTACATTATGCACCAGGTCATTCACAGCGCCATACGTAAATCTGGTCGTGTGGGACTGTGAGGTGACAGAGCATTGCAATAATTCAGGTTTCAAACGTGGTCAAATTGACTTTGATTGCTTATAATTCATTTTATTGCAAATAAACTTATGTCATCATATCGTGGTAAATACGACTTGATCATGAAAATACAAATGAGCAAACCAACAGATACATGATACTTACAGAAAAGGTGAAAATGCAGTTAGTTAGTGACAGCTCACTAACTTTAGTCACCCTTCGTGAATAGCATACTAAAATTACTGTAGTACACAGTTCTATTGAGAAAGGATTAACTTAGTGAGGGGTCACTAATGTTAGTGAGCTGATGACGTCATTTTCAAGTTAGTTACCCTTCGAGAATAGCAACCCCTACTAAATATTGACTTAGTAGGGCTACTAAAGTTAGTGAGCTTTCGAGAATACTGGCCTTTATTTTGGAAAAAGAAACGCATTTCGTAAAAATTCATAATTTTCTCTTTTATAATGACACCTCATTTGTAAGAAATGAATGAGGTATGCTAGAAAACAAGTAGAATGAAGTTGCTTAATTTCTCCCAAATGAGTCGATAGTTGAGTAGGAAGCCATTCAATTTTCCTGATCTAGCAGCTGACAATGGACCTAACGCTTGAGTGAATATACACAAACATTGAGAATGAAAAGAAACTTTAGAGATGGTGGTGAATTGTCACTTGGTCTAATCCCACTTTGTCTAATGCCCATTTGGTCTCATCCCCATCCCACATGGTCTAATCTCCTTTCGTCTACAACCACTTTATCTAATAACCATTGAGTCTAATTGCCTCTTAGCACATTTACGATTTCGTATAATTTCAAGTTAGGCTATGCCCATTTCGTCTGATACTCACTTGGTCTAACACCACTTAGTTTATCTGATAAGACGAAGTGGTAATAGACCAAATTATTAAATGAAAGTGAGGAAAAACTAAGTAAATGAAGTGGCAATTAGATCATTTGATCATAAGATAAAATGATGAATAGCCCAAGTGGGTGCTAGACCAAGTGATGATTGGAGCAAATGGCAATTAGACTAAACTGATTGTAGACCAAACGGGTTTTGCATAGTAGTGTTGGACAATCTGGAGAATAGACCAACTGGCTAAAAAAACGATGATATGGTTGGGGTATAAAAAGACCGAAAATTAAGCAAATCGTCATTAGCTTGCAGCGGACCACAGACATGATAGATCAAAGGGTGATAATCGTAACTGAATGAGCTCACTCCATTGCCTTGCGCAGATTTTTTCCCGGGGGGGGGGGCAAGAATATCTAAAATGTTGGAAGAAACATGTAATAGGGGAGTAAAGCGACTGAGCTTGTCACAAGGGCAATTTTTCATTTTTGAAATTGAAATTGAAGGATCTGGTGCACACTTATTACAATACTCTTCTACTTCTTGCAAGTCGTAATAATCACTTTTGCCAAAACAAAATGGAGGATCATCATGATGAAGAGATAGACTGAGAGTTGATGAAAATGAAAAGAATATGGAACATTGCCTTGAAAGGTTTCTGATAACTGTGAAATGTGGGGATATATATGAATAAATACACTGTAAAATGCCCATTTAGAAAATGTTCCATTTTTTTCTTGTAACAAGTGAAATAAGTTGCATTTATAGCATGCTATAAAACAAATAAGTGGATTTCACTTTTGACAGCAAGAGACTCCTGAATTTTGACATATCTGTGTAGTATAGTTAGTTGAGAATTGCCATGGTGCATGCGCAGGCCTATCTTGTACTATCAAATCATGTTTGCTCTGCTTGCATACCTACATGTATTTGTTTTTCTCATGACTGAAGAATTGATGCCATTCATTTCAAATAATAGCTGTGCCCATATATTTTGAGATTTCTATGGCTTGATCATAACGAGAGCGACTGCATGAATAGGAGTTTATGGAAATTTTTGCCCTTCAACCTTAGAAGGATTTGTGAATAATTTCAAAATATCTGTGGCTGCTTTTGAGTTTGTGCAAAAGGCATGATGTCTGGGTTTTTCCACACCTTTCTTGAATTTATTTTTCTCTTATACAAAACAATATTGAGGCAGGAAAGAGGAAGCATACAGTTGGCCGTATCAATAAAAGTAGCATTTGCTTAGAAGCTAAAGCTACCCAGTAATAGCTGTTATGCCCATAGTAAATGCTCAAACGATCACTTGCGCTGGACCTTTTTCTTGGCCTGAAATCTATAAATCCACTCTGAGTGTAGTCAGAGTGGATTTATAGAGAGAGAGTGGCATCACGTATATTACAAGCTATGGGGCGCACGGTCAAAGGTCAAACATGGGGATCAAAATAGTTCCCTCCCAGTCTGTTACGTCATCTGCTAACTACATGAACAGAACGAAAGTGCCTTGCTGCCAGCTTGCAAGACGATATTTAATTGTATCCATTTTTACTGACAGCATGTACTGTGTGTCCCAGAAAAAAGGAAACCGGATTTCATGGCAGATATTTTCTGTCATAATGAACAATTTCCTTGATGAAATATACATGTATGTAAATCTCTTCTTCTCTTCTTTCATTTGATATATAATTTATTGTTCATGTTTCATGCAGGATTGAATTAAAGCAATGGAAAGTGGTGTTACCAAAATTTCATTTGCACACACATTTGTGACTTTGAGTTAGTTTTTAGGTTAGTAAACTTTATTTTGGAAAAAGAAACACATTTCGTAAAAATTCATAATTTTCTCTTTTATAATGATACCTCATTTGTAAAAAATGGATATGAGGTATGCTAGAAAACAAGTAGAATGAAGTTGCTTAATTTCTCCCAGATGAGTCGATAGTCGAGTAGGAAGCCATTCAATTTTCCTGATCTAGCAGCTGACAATGGACCTAACGCTTGAGTGAATATACACAAACATTGAGAATGAAAAGAAACTTTAGAGATGGTGGTGAATTGTCACTTGGTCTAATCCCACTTTGTCTAATGCCCATTTGGTCTCATCCCCATCCCACATGGTCTAGTCTCATTTCGTCTACAACCACTTTGTCTAATAACCATTTAGTCTAATTGCCCTTTAGCACATTTACGATTTCGTATAATTTCCAGTTAGGCTATGCCTATTTCGTCTGATACTCACTTGGTCTAACACCACTTAGTTTATCTGATAAGACGAACTGGTAATTGACCAAATGGTTATTAAACGAAAGTGAGCAAAAACTAAGTAAATGAAGTGGCAATTAGATCATTTGATCATAAGATAAAATGATAAATAGCCCAAGTGGGTGCTAGACCAAGTGATGATTGGAGCAAATGGCAATTAGACTAAACTGATTGTAGACCAAATGGGTTTCGCATAGTAGTGTTGGACAATCTGGGGAAAAGACCAACTGGTATTAGACCAAGTGGCTAAAAAAACCCGATATGGTTGGGGTATAAAAAGGCCGAAAATTAAGCAAATCGTCATTAGCTTGCAGCTGACCACAGACATGACAGCTCAAAGGGTGATAATCGTAACTGAATGAGCTCACTCCATGGCCTTGCGCAGATTTTTTTCTGGGGGGAGGGGTGGGGGGTGGCAAGAATATCTAAAATGTTGGAAGAAACATGTACTGGGGGAGTAAAGCGACTGAGGTTGTCACGAGGGCAATTTTTCATTTTTGAAATTTAAATTGAAGGATCTGGTGCACACTTATTACAATATTACAATACTCTTCTATTTCTTGCAAGCCGTAATGATCACTTTTGCCAAATCAAAATGGAGGATCAACATGATGAAGAGATAGACTGAGAGATGATGAAAATGAAAAGAATATGGAACATTGCCTTGAAAGGTTATTGATACTGTGAACTGTGGGGATATATATGAATAAACACACAGTAAAATGCCCATTTAGAAAATATTTCATTTTTCTTGTAACAAGTGAAATAAGTTGCATTTATAGCATGCTATAAAACAAATAAGTGGATTTCACTTTTGACAGCAAGAGACTCCTGAATTTTGACATATCTGTGTAGTATAGTTAGTTGAGAATTGCCATGGTGCATGCACCTATCTTGTACTATCAAATCATGTTTGCTCTGCTTGCATACATACATGTATTTGTTTTTCTCATGACTGAAGAATTGTTACCATTCATTTCAAATAATAGCTGTGCCCACATATTTTGAGATTTCTATGGCTTGATCATAAACAGAGCGACAGCATGAATAGGAGTTTAAGGAAATTTTTGCCCTTCAACCTTAGAAGGATTTGTGAATAATCACAAAATATCTGTGGCTGCTTTTGAGTTTGTGCAAAAGGCATGATGTCTGGGTTTTTCCACACCTTTCTTGAATTTTTTTTCTCTTATACAAAACAATATTGAGGCAGGAAAGAGGAAGCATACAGTTGGCTGTATCAATAAAAGTAGCATTTGCTTAGAAGCTAAAGCTACCCAGTAATAGCTGTTATGCCCATAGTAAATGCTCAAACGATCACTTGCGCCGGACCTTTTTCTTGGCCTGAAATCTATAAATCCACTCTGAGTGTAGTCAGAGTGGATTTATAGAGAGAGAGTAGCATCGAGTATATTACAAGCTATGGGGCCCACGGTCAAAGGTCAAACATGGGGATCAAAATAGTTCCCTCCCAATCTGTTACGTCATCTGCTAACTACATGAACAGAATGAAAGTGCCTTGCTGCCAGCTTGCAAGACGATATTTAATTGTATCCACTTGTTACTGACAGCATGTACTGTGTGTCCCAGAAAAAAGGAAACCGGATTTCATGGCAGATATTTTCTATCATAATGAACAATTTCCTTGATGAAATATACATGTATGTAAAGCTCTTCTTCTCTTCTTTCATTTGATATATAATTTATTGTTCATGTTTCATGCATGATTGAATTAAAGCAATGGAAAGTGGTGTTACCAAAATTTCATTTGCATGCACAAATTGTGACTTTAAGTTAGTTTTTAGGTTAGTAAACTTTATTTTGGAAAAAGAAACACATTTTCGTAAGAATGCATAATTTTCTATTTCATAATGATACCTCATATGTAAAAAATGAATGAGGTATGCTAGAAAACAAGTAGAATGAAGTTGCTTAATTTCTCCCAAATGAGTCGATAGTCGAGTAGGAAGCCATTCAATTTTCCTGATCTAGCAGCTGACAATGGACCTAACGCTTGAGTGAATATACACAAACATTGAGAATGAAAAGAAACTTTAGAGATGGTGGTGAATTGTCACTTGGTCTAATCCCACTTTGTCTAATGCCCATTTGGTCTCATCCCCATCCCACATGGTCTAATCTCCTTTCGTCTACAACCACTTTATCTAATAACCATTTAGTCTAATTGCCCTTTAGCACATTTACGATTTCGTATAATTTCAAGTTAGGCTATGCCCATTTCGTCTGATACTCACTTGGTCTAACACCACTTAGTTTATCTCATAAGACGAACTGGTAATAGACCAAATGGTTATTAAATGAAAGTGAGGAAAAACTAAGTAGATGAAGTGGCAATTAGATCATTTCATCATAAGATAAAATGATAAATAGCCCAAGTGGGTGCTAGACCAAGTGATGATTGGAGCAAATGGCAATTAGACCAAACTGATTGTAGACCAAATGGGTTTCGCGTAGTAGTGTTGGACAATCTGGGGAATAGACCAACTGGTATTAGACCAAGTGGCTGAAAAAACCCTGATATTGTTGGGGTATAAAAAGGCCCAAAATTAAGCAAATCGTCATTAGCTTGCAGCTGACCACAGACATGACAGCTCAAAGGGTGATAATCGTAACTGAATGAGCTCACTCCATGGCCTTGCACAGATTTTTTTTTGGGGAAGGGGGGGGGGTGGCAAGAATAGCTTGCCTACATTGTATGACAGTTGTCAATGAAAATACATGTAAGACTCTTCATTACATGCTGCCCTGACTTCTTACATGTATATTCACCATATGGCATATTCATAGAAAGAAATCTGTACTGAAACTCAGAAGGGGGGGGGGAATCAAAGGAAAAAGAATGCAATGAAAGGAGATAAGAGTCCTTTAACTCCAGAATTTTTTGTCAACCAGAAGAAGCATAAAAAGAAGGAAAAAAAAGGGGGTGTGGGAGATATGGGAATATTTCCCCTTCCCCTTTCGAAATTTCTGTCTATGCCAAAGCTAATTAAATTTTAGTCTAATGCCATGGACACTGGCTGCCTGAATTCCACTACTTATTTGGGCAGGCAGTTTACATTGCATCTCTGCTCAGTCTGTGTTTGGTCTATTTTTCTTGCCCTCTGCAGATGTAAATCTTTGCCCATTTCTCTCTTTTCCAAAGATTGTGATGTGATGATTCCTTGTAGCATATATCATTATGATTTTGATCTGCAGAAGAAAAGAAAAATAAAGAGAAAAAAGGGAAGGCAGGAGATGGAGAGAGACAGAGATAGAAAGATAAGGGGAGGGCAGAGGAAATGAAAGAAAGACAAACAGAAGTAGTTTATATTATCAAATTATTCATGCTTTCAGCTCCTTCCATTACTGAAAAATTAATATGCAAATCAGCCTATGTTTAAAATTTCTGTACACTCGTAATTTTTTTGAAAATTAACTGATAATGAAATAACTAAGCAGATTAATTTATTCAACTCATAATTACTGGAAAAGATATTATTTGATATTGAAAGAAATTTAGCCAAGGCAATGTAAGGTTTACACACAGTATAAATTGATCTTGTGATGCTGGTCACATATTTATCGGTTAGGGATGTTATACTCATGATTTGATTTGATTTGCTTTGATTTGATTTATTTCCATTTCACAATATATACAAACAAAATTATGAATACAATCTCATTGAGACAAAAGTAATGGAAATGACATAAAATAAAGAATAGAACTATACTGAGATACTTATAAATAATACTGACCAGAGTGAGAAAAGGATATAGCAAAACAGAGGGGCAAGCTAAAAAAAGCAATGCTTGTGAGGTGCAAGCCCCTGAAACTTAGTTATATAGCTCATAAGGTCATAAGCGAATACTAAAGCAATACAAAGTAGAAGATACAAAGTAATAGCATAATCAAAACAATTGAGGTCACACAAATCTAAATAAATTTTTAAAAATTCAACAAAGAGAGGAAAAGGGTGGGAGGTGGATATTAAAAAAGTGTGATATAAGAGAGGGGGCAGGAGTGTTTAGGCATGGGTTGTTGACAAGTAATGACTGAGTAGGTACTTCTAAAGTTTACGCTTAAATGTACATGTATAGAGGCTAAGGGAGTCTTTAATTACATTGGGTAAAGAATTCCAATAAATTGGTCCTGTGAAAACAAATGTGTTTTGGGTGAAGACTGTTCTCGTGAGTGGTATATGAAAGGAGTTATGTTGTCTAGTAGGGTAGGTATGCATAGAAACATTTTTGCGTAACATATCAGTAAAAATATCGGGTAGATCGCATTTTTCTAGTTTATAAACACAACAAAAAAGTAACTCCCCTAATTCAAAGTAGCATAACTTTTTAATTGAAAAAGTTTTGAGCAAAATAATGTGGCAGGAGTGTTTCTTCACTTATTGACTTACTTCTGTGTGAAAATGAGATTGATCTGTCAACTCACGCATGAGCGAGCGAACATTAAAGGCAAAAATGTCACTTTTCAAAAGTCACAAGAGTCATTTTGGGGCTCTGTGAAACAAACCTGTGGCGAATTTGAATTCTTCCACTGTTTAATCCAGTCATGCCTATCCCTGACACTTTTTATGTTTATCATTCTTAGGCCTACATGTATTATGTTGAATTCATTGTGTCTTTATGAAACTTATAAATGAAACAGGAAAAAAAATAGGAATTCAACAAATTTACATAATTTCAAGATAAAATTAAAAACCTATCTATTCCGATAGTATGTATAGCATCTAGGAAGCTCTTGCAGCGCAATAGAATATATAGATATAGTTTTTGCGCTATATAAATGCATATTATTATTATTATTATCCAAGTGACTGAAACAGAAAATGTATGAAGAGAGGTCAATTTGCTCTCATGATTTCAACAGATGCTAAAACAGATCATTCCCCCCCCCCCACTCCCTGAAAGAAATTTTGTCTTCTCATGAGTCTTGTATGGAGCATTTACAGATGAGGAGGAGGAGGAGAGGCCACAGGTCCAAAACTTCTCAGTCAAGCAGTGCAAATAGGAGACCACAGGTGTCACAAATTCACATTTGGGAGTTTAAAATTGTATGCAGTTTGCAATGAAAAATATGAGAATAGATGATAGTAGGGACAGCCATTGTAAATGTTTCTTCATAATATTTTAATCATTAAACCCCCTTCCCCCTTAACCCTAACCTTAACTCAACCCAAACCCTTACATCCATAAAGTCCATTTAATCAGTAATTGTATACATGTACAGTATGTATTGTTATTCACCATACATATGTTTTATTCTTTAATCATCATGTCTGTATGTAATACAATGTTATGTACATTATGTTTGTACTCTCATACCCCGAGAGGGGTTGATAGAGTCAATCAAATTTTATCTTATTTTCAGTGGCGTAGCTAGGATTTCATTTTAGGGGGCGGTAGTGAGCGCGCGAAGTGTGCAAATCACTTACTGAGCGCGCAAAGCGCGTTCCTTAGGGGGGATGGTGCAGGGAGGGGGGAGTTTCCCCCCTCCTGCAAGAAGTACGGAAGCTCCAACGTTTCTTTTTCACTGTTCCTTGTTTACTCCCGCTATTCTTACATCCTCTTTTTTTTTGGTGGCGTTTTTGGGGGCGACCGCCCCCATCACCCCCCTGGCTATGCGCCTGCTTATTTTATGAAGTCCTTGGTGGAAAAAGTTTACAACATTTACAGGAAAACAATATCAAAACTTGCCTTTTTCAAGGTTTATCAGCAGAGAAAAGGAGCAGTATATCTTCTGCTTATTTATCTACAATATTTTATGTCTATTCTTGGTTACCTAAAGCATAGACACTTGGGTATTAT
This sequence comes from Echinometra lucunter, assembly GCA_029962745.1. NCBI lineage: Eukaryota > Metazoa > Echinodermata > Echinoidea > Camarodonta > Echinometridae > Echinometra > Echinometra lucunter. Next base: position 40,486 of record JAPZVO010000116.1, on the reverse strand, counting down.
TGTGTTGTATATTGCTTACATTATTAATTTTGCTTTTTGTTCTCGGTGGATCATTTATAGTTCTTTCAGATTAACAAAAAAACTGTCCTTAAGAATAAACAGTTGAACAGTTGAACATACAATAGTCTTCTATTTCTTGCAACCTGTAATGATCACTTTTACCTGAAGAGATAATGAAGAGATAGACTGAGGGATGATGAAAATGAATAGAAATGGAATATTGTCTTGGAAGGTTATTGATAACCACTTAATGTGAGGATGATAAATACATTGTAAAATGCCCATTTAGAAAATGTTCCTTTTTTTTCCTTGTAACAAGTGAAATGAAGTTGCATTTAGAATGCTACAAAACAAACCAGTGAATTCCACTTTTGACAGCAAGATAATCAAGAGTTTGAACATATCTCTGTGTAGTATACAGATGTAGTAGAGAATTCTCATGATGCTTACACCCATCTTGTATGATCATAAGCATGTTTGCTGTGCATGTGTTCCTATTTATTTTTCTCATGACAAAATAATTGCTATGATTCATTCAAAATGATAGCTGTGCCGGGTGCCCATATATTTTGAGATTTCTATGGACTGATCGTAACAGAGCAGAAGTCATGAATAGGAATTTATGACAATGTTTGCCCTTCAACCTTGGAAGGATTTTTATGAATAAATTTTAGATCTGTGGCTGCTTTTGAGTTTGTGCAGAAGGCATTATGTCTGGGTTTTCCCACACCTTAGTTGTATTTAATTTTCTCCCACACAAAATGATATTGAGGCAGGAAAGAGAAAACATATTTTAAAAGAGTATTCTGATAATCTGCTGTTTGATCATACATGTCTTGAAGTGCTTATAAAAAATGGGAAAAAAAAGATTTTTGAGATGTTGACAATAGAGTATGGAGGTTGGAAATGGCTTCAGATTCAAACTGTGCAATGATGCATTGAAACAATGTTTTTCTGTTCTTACATACCTGTAGAATAATGCAATCAAAACAGTAACACTTATTTTAGAAATGTACTCTCTACAAAGAACTGCAGATTAGCATAAGGGGCCAACAATTACTAATCTTTTTTAAAAAAATGTACATTTTATGATGTAGGGTATTGCTCATGGAAGAGCAGGACTGTACGCAGAATTTTTTTCTTGGGGGGCAAGAATGCGTAGAATGTTTGAAGAACCACGCAAGCGAGCAAAGTGATCAAGCTAGTCACGAGGGCGCTTTTGTGTTTTTAAAATTGAAATTGAAGATTCTGGTGTACACTTTTGAGGAATTTTGAAAATTTTCAGTAAAGAAAATGTAAGTTCTGAAAATTTCTGCAGGGGCAACTGCCCCTGCCCCCCCGCATATGCCCACGTGTAAGAGGTAACAAATTTTGATCAAGTGTGCACCATTTCCTACTCTTTATAAATCTTTGCCAATAAATGGAACTTAGTGGCCCTGTATGCAGTTAATAGGAATTTCAGAATTGAGTAGGTGATGGGTTGAAGTCTACATGTTATACATAATGTGTTATTGTGTTGCACATGTTAGTTACATACTGACTTTGGAAATAATAGGATGGATGAAGGTATAGTTTGAAGCACTCCCTTATTTCAGAACGATCAAAGCATCTTTGCTTGACTAATGCAAAGAGTAAAAAATTATTTCATTATCTGTTGAGAATCATAATTGTACTTGCAAGTGTAAAGGGTAACCATTTTAAAGGATTATTTGTTTTCTCACTTGTACAATACACTGTTTCATTGATGAGTTTGGACATGTCCAATAATATTTCATTATTTTTTGCCAAACATTCATCCTTTAAAAAAATTGAGAATCTCATATTTTCAAAATCAATTAAGAGCTCACGTTGAATAAAGAGCTCATAAAACATTCCAGCATTATTGTGAGGGGGGGGGGGGAATGAGGTGCCCACCCCTGCACCACCCCCTAGCTGATATGGTCAACTCTTCCATGCTCAACTACGATGATAATCACCTTTGCTTCTGAAAGAAAATAGTAAAGATTGCTGCTTTTTAACCAGTAACCCGTGTTCGTCAGGTCTAGTCTCTGAACTGCAAAATGACTTTAGAATACACTGATAGCATGTATCATTATCACACAGGGTACACACAGAAAGCATGATAGTCTGATGCTGCAATCACGTTTGAAACTCACAATATCTTCTTTTTTTTATTAGGATGATGAATATCTGGTGTTGCTTTTTAAACAGCTGCAATGGTATTTGTCAATCACACATACATGTATAGCCAAAGCTCCAGCTTGGTTTGTTCAGTGTGCATATCAAAGATTGTCCTAACGGAACAAACACTGGCACCCTTGCTGCAGATGGTCTCTAAGTAATTTTTAGAATTGGGAAAGGCAGCAGAAGATGGATTACCTTAGCAATAATGAAAATTGAATGTGAAAAGAAGGACAAGTAAAATCATTGGAAGTTTATGTCTTTGTGTTATGGTTATTACAAACTTCAAACAAGTAGAGTTTACTTCTGAATTGTTTTACACCTGGTTACTTGTTTTTTTTTTACATGATTGAAAGGAAGGGACTAACAGCTATAAAGCAGGGCGGGGGGGGGCACTCACATATATTGGTGGTACGGGGACGTGCTGCTTTGATGACCCCCTTTTTCAGACCTCGATTTCCGTTCCAAAGCATAGCATTTTCTTCTTATCGAGAGAAAAAAAAAAACGCATTCCAAAGCATAGGAAGTTTTCGTTTGGCCATTCCAGCCGCATTAATCCGTTACAATGAGCTTCATTTTTGGTGAAAAGTAGCCCGCACAGTACCGTGCGAAGGCAAGCCAGCGCTGTCTGACCCATCCCCTCTGCGTGAGCGCACCCGGCACCTGTGACGCTGGGCTAGCTGCTTGCATGTGCACTGTATGCCCATTCCATAGGGATACACATGCACTCATACGCGGGCGAACAGTTCACAAGACCCCCGTTTTCACAAACATTTGTAGTTCCGAAGCCTGTTCCGAAGACCCTCCTTGTCACAACAAGCCCGTTCCAAAGCCCCCGTTTTTTGTCTCGCCCGCGGTACATCCCTACCACTTTGGGGGTGAGTGCCCCCCCCCACCCCCGGGGAGCAGGGGTAGCACTGCAGGGGGAGATCACTTAAAACAAGATGAAGCGGACCTGTGGGACTCCCCCCCCCCCCCCCCCCCCATCAAAAACCCTGGCACTGCCCCACTAAAAAGTATGTGGGAAAGACTGCATAGCAAATTAACAAGTCTCCATGGAATTTCTTGACAAAGCCTTCTTTCTAATTTTACAAAGAATTATGAATGCCTCCATGATTGCTACCATTGCTTTTGACTTAATGCACAATACATGATGGCCTTTGAGATTTGAGGATTTCATACCCACTGTGTTTTGTATGTTCATGCTGCAATGAACTCTTTTACAAATATTATATTGAGGCAGAGTTATTTGGGAAGACTGCATAGCAAATCAACAAGTCTTTATGGGAGTTCATGACAATGCTTTCTTTTCAATTTTACAAAGAATATATGCATGCCTCCAGCCCATGATTTTTGCCGTATTGCTTTTCACATTACACATAAGAACCACGCAAGCAAGCGAAGTGATCAAGCTAGTCACGAGGGCGCTTTTGTGTTTTTAAAATTGAAATTGAAGATTCTGGTGTACACTTTTCAGGAATTTTGAAAATTTTCAGTAAAGAAAATGTAAGTTCTGAAAATTTCTGCAGGGCAACTGCCCCCCCCCCCTGCGTATGCCCACGTGTAAGAGGTAACAAATTTTGATCAAGTGTGCACCATTTCCTACTCTCTGTAAATCTTTGCCAATAAATGGAACTTGGTGGCCCTGTATGCAGTTAATAGGAATTTCAGAATTGAGTAGGTGATGGGTTGAAGTCTACATGTTATACATACATGTAATGTGTTATTGTGTTGCACAGGTTAGTTACATACTGACTTTGGAAATAATAGGATGGATGAAGGTATAGTTTGAAGCACTCCTTTATTTCAGAACGATCAAAGCATCTTTGCTTGACTAATGACTATTGACTGTTGAGACTGTATCTGTTGAGAATCATAATTGTACTTGCAAGTGTACAGGCTAACCATTTTAAAGAATTATTTGTTTTCTCACTTGTACAATACACTGTTTAATTGATAAGTTTGGACATGTCCAATGTTATTTCATTATTTTTTGCCAAACATTCATCCTTTTCAAAATCGTGAATCTCATATTTTCAAAATCAATTAAGAGCTCACGTTCAATAAAGAGCTCATATTTAAACATTCCAGCATTATTGTGGGGGGGGGGGGTGAATGGTGTGCACACTCCTGCACCACCCCCTAGCTGATATGGTCAACTCTTCCATGCTCAACTATGATGATAATCACCTTTGCTTTTGAAAGAAAATAGTAATGATTGCTGCTTTTTAACCAGTCACCTGTGTTTGTCAGGTCCAGTATTTGATACTGCAAAATGACTTTAGAATACGATGATAGCATGTACCATTATCACCCAAAAGTGGTAGATATGTGCTGCGGGCAAGCAGAAAAAAGGGGGCTTTGGAACGGGCTTGTTGTTAAAAGGAGGGTCTTCGGAATGGGCTTCGGAACGGGCTTCGGAACAACAAATGTTTGTGAAAACATGGGGTCTTCGGAACGGTTTGCCTGCGTGTGAGTGCGTATGTATCCCTATGGAACGGGCATGTGTGCATGCTGCTAGCCCGGTGGCATGGGTGCCAGGTGCGCTCGCCCAGAGGCGATGGTCAGACAGCACTGGCTGGCCTGCGTGCAAAACAGTGTGGGCGGCTTTTCACCAAACATGAAGCTCATTAAACAGAGCAATGCAGCTGGAACGGTGAAATGAAAAACACGCTATGCTTTGGAATGGATTGATTTCTTTTTTTTTCTCAATAAGAAGAAAATGCTATGTTTTGGAACGGTTTTCTTCGTTCTTTTTCTCAATAAGGAGAAAATGCTATGTTTTGGAATGGAAAAGGGGGTCGTCAAAGCGGCACATCCCCTTACCAGCAATATACATGTATGTGAGTGCCCCCCCCCCCCCGGGGTACACACAGAAAGTATGACAGTCGATGTTGCAATCACATTTGAAACAATACATGTATCTTCTTTTTCATTTATAGGAGGATAAATATCTGGTGTTGTTTTTGAAACAGCTGCAATGGTATTTGTCATTCACACATATAGCCAGAGCTCCAGCGTGGTTTGTTCAGTGTCCATATGAAAGATTGTCTTAACGGGGACAAACACTGGCAACCTCCTTGTAGATGGTCTCTAAACAATTTTTAGAATTGGGGAAAGCAGAAGATTGATTACCTTATACTGACAGGAATAAGGAAGACTGAATATGAAAAGAAGGACCAGTAAAAATCATTGGAAGTTTATGTTTTTGTGATATGGTAATTGCATACTTCAAACAAGTGGAGTTTACTTCTGAATTATCTTAAATCTGGTTACTTTATAATTTTGATTTTCTTTACATGATTGAAATGAAGAGACTAACGGTAGCTATAAATGGCATGGGGGGGGGGGGGGTAGCCACTCCCTATCATTTTTCAAGTGATCGAAACAAAAGGAAAGGGGAAGGTGTCAAGCAGATACATAAATAGCCCTATTTATTCATTTAAAATGGAAAGAAACTGACCTGTGGGACTTGTTTCAACATTGGGTACCCCCTTTAAAAGTATATCAACAAGTCTCTATGGAATTTCATGACAATGCTTTCTTCTCAATTTTACAAAGAATTATGAATACTTCCATGACTTCTGCCATTGCTTTTGACTTTACCCACAGTGCATGACAGCCTTAGCGATTGGGGATTTTAGTCACACAGTGTTTGAATGTTCATGCTGCACTGATCTCTTGTACTAAAATTATATTGAGCCAGAGTGGTTTGGTTGATTACATATATTTGTCAAGTAGCGTGTGATCTCAAATTAGCAGTTTTTATGAAACAAATATGCCTTTCAAAAAGCTTGCAGTAAAATATATAATTTCTTCACAGTACTTGGTGTAGTTTTAGATAGATTTTGCTACCCATACTGATTTTTGCAGAGAGTTTAGGAGGGAGCCCCAGTTACCGGTATACCCAGATAGATGATTCCTGCATAAAAAGGCTCAGAGTCTCCTTTAGCTAAATCCATGCCTGCTCATGCCATATCATTGCTTGCTGTCCAACTGAATTCTCTTCCTGCCCATAGTTAAGGAAACATTTAAGATCACGGACTTAAAGTGCATAATATATTATTACACAGAGACCTCCCTGGGACATGATTTTGCTGTGTAAAATTATGAAATAGACAAATAGTTTGTCAAGAAAATATTTTCAGAAGCATTGAATCACTTGATTGACCCAACAAAGCTTTCATTGAGAGCCAGTCAACTATTTCATAAAGCTATTTTTAAAACTTTCTGTATTGTTTGTATACTTGTATACCCCCAAGAGATTGTGAATCATGCTATCCATGTTTGTGAATATTTTACGTGTCATTTTGTCACAAACAGCTTTCTCCTGAAACTGTTAATTCACTCATGAGGTGATAACAGAAGTCTTACATTCCTGAAACTTGAGAGAAATAAATGATCTGTTAAAAGACAAGGTAATTGAATGATCATAGAAAAATCAAAGCTGGATCAGGGCTGCCAGCACTCACGCATTGAGCGTGAGACTCATGCATTTCACCCATTTCTCACGCTCTCACGCTAATCATGAAATTTCTCATGCACGAATCTGAAATAACTAAATATAATGATAAAAAATGATAGATTTCAATAAAACGGTAACCAACTCAAGAATTTAGGAAGCACTGTGAAAGTTTTCCCGCCTTTTGTCAAAAGCCCTCGATCTCATTTCGAGTGTGTGTTCGAGTGTAAGCTCCATAGAGATTAATTTATAGGATCTCTATGGTAAGATCTGATCCGCGCCTAGTGGGGCTAGGCTATATTATATGCATCGATACCCTGACATGACCAGCCTGTACCATACCGTATACGCACAACACATGAATTCTTTATGTTTATATGGAACATTTTCAGCCATAATGACAATGAAGATAGCAACAGAGGAGGCTTGATACAATAAATTCTCTGTTTGGATGCTTGCTTGTTGCATCTTCCCATCATCTGCACCCAAGAGTACCTACATCCAAAACCTGGGTCAAACAGAGAAGGGAACCAAATAAAGACATAGTTGGCTTTTCAACAAGTGGGTATTCCGTGTTTATCATTTTCTTTGCATGTAAAATTGTATAATTTTCTCTCTTCATAATGCGTTTAGGTATATGTTAAAATACTCTATAAAGTATGCACCAGATCACACAATTTCAGCTTGAAAAATAAAAAAGCTTCACACCGTGGGAGGGGGGGGGGGTTTGCCCCCTCCCACACCTTCCCCCACTCCCTCGCTTTGCTTGGTTGGGTTGGTCGCTTCGCTCCGTCGCACTTCGCTTCTCGTATAATCTCACTCTCAACTATTATCCAATGTTGGCAGCCCTGGCTAGATATATGAATTTCATCTTTCTATTAGATGCTACATGTAGGTTTCCACGTTTTTTCCAAGGTACATGTATGTTATATTTACCATTACTACTGTACTGAAGCAAAAGTATTTGATGAATACATGTGCAATTTTGCCCACAGCCATATTGATCAGCTACACATGTATATGAATCTATGTTTTACAAATCCACACAGGCAAATATTAGGAAAGAATTATCACCAGTGATCCTTTAATTGTCATATCAACCTCTCCGTTCCTCAATTTTACTTCGTCCTAAAAGGGATTGTCTATTTGAAAATGAGCAGTTATGAAAAAATTCTAACTTTCAGTGCTCTTCGTAAAGTTGTTTGAATTTTGCAACTCCAAAGTTAACAGTTTAGTTAACAGTTTAGACTGTTTAGGCCAAACTTTTATTCAGAATAATACAACACTGGATTATTGCAAAGAATGAATGGCTTCCCTTTCAGTTACCCCAAGTTCAGAGGAGAGGTCAGTTTAATGCATTCTCTCTTTTAATGCTTTTCTGTTTCATTCCTGTTTCAACATTTTTTCACAGAGCCTTTCTATTATGAAGTAATAGAGCATGACTACTGGATTTTACGTGGTACCTGCAGAAGCATACTTGTGCCCACATATCAGAAGAGGTAAATACATTTTTTAGTACTCCTGGGGAAGAGAAGATTCCATTGGATTTTATAACCTTTGCTTCCTTTTCAACCTCATAGCAATGTATATATACACTTGACATCATTCTTTCTGTTGAGTAGAAACCAAAGGCGTGACTGACAGTTATGTTTTTTTTTTTTACATACGTAGTTAATTTTGTTGATCAGCAACACATGTAGATTCTATACTCTAATAAATAAAAGCAGTCTTGGGTTATGATCTCCAATCAGTGAAGAGTGAAAGTACATTGATGTAGACTCTACGTGCATCTCTTCATGATATATAGGGCCTAGGGCGATTTGCAAGGGAATCATGATTTTTACCCACACTATACCTCTTTTCTCTGAGTTTTTTTATGAGTTCCACAATATCAAAGTTAATGTCGACATGCACCTTTGTGTCATTAAAGTGAATCAGTTTTACACATTTTAAACATATTCTGTAGTTGTACCATGCTTCATTCTGTAGCTACCTACTTTATGGAATCCAAGTCTTCTGCAAAGTCTTTTATTGAAGAGCTTGTTTAGTATGGCTTAAGTTTCTATGTACCTTTGTCTCATTATCATGGACTGGAAAGTAAAGGAATCAGTTCTCACACTCTTATATTCTGTGGTACCCTCTTTCAGTCTGTGACAATTCCCTGTAGTAATATCAAGGTTTTGCAGATTGTTGGTTTTGTTTTTTTGAAATGCTACTGTATGAGCTGAATTTTCGCAGTGGTTTTATTTTCGCGAATTTTGCGCATCACTCACCTATCGCGAATTTAACAACACGCGAAAATATCCGCGCGTACAGCTTCTCGGATCGGCGTCATCAGCACATTGTTGCCATTGCCATGCAAGTGCATGCGGAAAGTGCAGCAGTCCTTCTCCGTGTGTAGTATGAAATACTAGTAACACAACGAGAAATGTCACTCACCACAAGTTAGCTCCGTACATGGTCACTTAAAAAACCCCTATGAGAAGCCCATTTCTGCTACCAAAAATGCAGAATCGGTGCCATTTTTCCAAAGCGTGGGGTGGTAAGAAAGAGAGTCGCCGAAAATGCGCTGTAGATCAAGAAATCAGAGGTTTTATGACAGCTTTTTTTGTTTTATCGCAAGCTACGAGTGTGATGGTATTGGAAAAAATAATCAAAAAACAAATCCTTCGGATCTGCCGATATGGCTCTTTCATGAACAAAAAAGTTAACTTGTGCTCGCGAAATTAACAACTCGCGAAAATGTCTGTGAGCCTGTGATTCACGAAAATATCTGTACGCGAAAATATTGGCGTATACAGAAATTTATTTGGTCACTTTCCAATACAAAAATAATTACAAGTGTATACAAATGTATACATTTGAAGTGGAAAATACATACAGAATGTTCACATAGTGCATATTCCAGTCTCTATTACTCTACGCTGGTTATCCATCGGGTCCTAACCTGCCATCTGTTGTCATGAATAGCTGTTTTGTTATTACGTTTAGCTATATATTTCTCCATTTTATATGAATTCAATAATAAACATTTAAAATCATATACTGTTGGTTTTGTCGATTTAAGTCTACTAATATACATTGTCTTATTTGCAATTAATAATACATGGTTGAACATAACACAATCTTTCTTCAATAAACCAAGTTTTACAGTCTTTTCATCAAGAACCGAGAAATCAAACATTATCAATTCTTTTTCCAACTGACTCCAAAAATCTTCTATTATGACACATTTCCAAAAGAAATGATCAATAGTTTCATTTTTGAAGTTACAAAAAGAACATATTGGCAAACTAATACGGTATGTTGCATTTTGTATAGCTTGTAATTCAAATTCAAAATATTATTCATTACTTTAAATTGAAATTTTCTTTGTTTGACATCTATGGAGACTGTCATAATAAACGAGTGAGCAAACATGAGCTCATTATCTGTTACATCATAACTATTTTTCATTCTAAACGTACTTCGTGAAACTTCATATTTTTCTGTAACAAATAAATCATAAAAATGCTTGCTCTTTATAGCGTGAAACTGTATTAACTCGGGGCAAAATAACACCAGAAATAACATCATTCTTAAAACTACTTGTATAAAACTGTTTTAGACATTTTCATCTTCGTAAAAAAAAAATACACTCCCTGTAGTCGAAAATAATCATTTGTATCAATGTTGAGAAAACCTCTTCATTTCATCTTGAGACCTTAACTACAGATTTACAGATTTTTTGTAAATTGAATTTCCTCATGGTCCAGCTTCTTTAATATTACATTATGGAAACTTGACATCTGTTTCATGTGACTGAAATCTCAATGTAGCATATTACAGGTGTTGAGGTAGTGCATTCAGAACACCACCTGGTCAAACTTAAGTACATGTATGAGAAATGTAATAATTTTGTCTATTTTCTTTTTTATTGAGTGAATTAAGAGATAAACTTTGAAATATTCATCCCCTTGTATTCATTACAATGATCTGCTGATATGACCATTTTCAAATGTGGTGTTGTGTTCTGACAGAAGCTTTTATTTCTATTTTGAACAGATACTCTGTGGACAGGCCTGGAGTGATTTGGAGTAAAGCAGCCTAAGCCTCAGCTTTCATCATGCCTGTCTCTCTTACTGAATGGCGGGTCAGGATTGGGAGATTCATCCAAAATCCTCTAGATATTAACAAGCAGGAAATGATCCAAAGATTCGTGGAGCGATGGAAAGCAAAAAAGGAAAAGACAGCAGCGGCCAGTCCACCATCTACTCAAGATGAAACATCATGCCAGTCAGCACAGGAAGACAACCTGAAGACAGCAGCCAGCCCATCATCTATCCACGACCAATCACTAGGTGAATCAGCAAAGGAAGAAAACCCAAAGAGGGAAACAAGTCCACCATCTGCTCCAGACCAAACACCATGCCAGTCAGTGAAGAAAGAAAAAACAAAGATGGCAGCCTGTCCACCACCTACCCAAACACCCTGTACTCCTCAGACCAACCTGGAACCATCATCTGCTGGCAGACATCCTGTTGTCATGTCCTCTATCACTCAAGTCCTTATGGTGGTACTGACTTGGATGACAGCGTGTTTTCAGTGGTGCAGAAAACAGTGTTCATCCTTAATCTCTGACAAACTGGACGTGCAAGTGGAAACAGCAGTTACTACGAAGGTTAGACCATTCAAACATGTATGTTTTAACACTTGAGTCCCTGGTGGGAACAATATGAAAGTTGTATCCCTGATATCAATACTTTAGAATGCTCTTCTCTTATTACATAATCTCTGATATGATTTTGGTTTATCACTCATTGAGATTTTTATTCTTGTTTTTTTTATTTTTGATTTTGACATTCTTTTCTTCTTTTAATCCTCCGTCATGAATCAAAAACCATTTAGGGATTAAATCAGTGCCAGTTGGTTGTATTTGCTTTTTGCTACAAAATTCCCCTTGCAGAGCTTTAACCAACAATACCCAAATTCATTTGAGCTCATGAGTAGTGATTAACACAAATAAAAGCCTTTCACTGTTAGGCTCTCTTTGCTTTCATTTTCATGGACAGACAGGGAAGGTCCTGGGGTCATGTGGAAATACTCTGGGGCTAAATATGAATCCCAGTCTTATTTCGAAAGTGATAAAATCTCAATTTAATCAATCAAAGAATATTATGAAGCATTTATCTTTGAAAAAATATTTCCTTTATTTTATTTCATTTTGATTAAATTCATGATTTCTGTGCACAATATGTAATACTCCATTTATACCATTACCATAGTATATTTGGTATCATATGAAAAAGGAAGAACTGATGTTTGACATGAATAATCAGGTTATCGATGTAATAATTTCTCTACCAATTTCTCTTTTGTGTAAATAATATCAATTTCAGGTGTTCCTGACCATGTCGTGCTTTTTCAGTGGGCTGCAATGCTTAAGGAGGATGATATCTAGTACCATGGGTGGATTCTTTCATCTCTATCTTCCTTTGATTCTCCTGATAAGATCTGGTGACATTGAAACCAACCCTGGACCAAACACACTAGAAAGGTACATGACTTGTATTTGTAGGTGTAGTCTGTAGAAAGTAATAGAGGGAATGATTTTATTTTATTTTTTAGAAAAGCAAATAAAATAACTTCTTACGAGGCATTTGGTTGAAAGGTAGGAGTATGATAATGATAAAGGTGACAATGACATCGATAATGTTAATCACAATTATTATCTTATTATTTTAGTAAAAAATTTTGAAATTGAGTCAATGTTTGTATAGTTGTCATAATGATTATCATTTTTCTTCTTCTTCATATAATCATCATTATTATCATAAATCAGTACTAAAATTATATTATTATTACTGTTATTATTAATGTTATTATAAATGTTATTTTAACAGTATTATTATCATCATTATAACTTATATTCTTTAAGCATGAATAATCATTGATGCCTTGAGGCTTGTTCAGATAATATGCAGCTAAGCCCAGCCATAACTCCCAGCGGTTTTTGAGTAGTAAGTGAATTGGATGTGAGTCGGCAAAAGAAAATAAATAACTATTAAAAGGCAAGAGGTGTTTTTTTTTTTTTGCCTCCTGATGGCAAAAAAGGTATGAACCAATCAAATTCTTATAAAGTTAGTGCAAAATATTATGTCATGAATTTCTCAAGACAACTTTTGGCAAAACTCTCCTTTATTTCAGTGTTGACATGTTCATTACCATGAGTGACATGGTTTACTGCATATTTGAAGACTAATATCCTCATCTCACTAGAAGGTGATCCCACTGCGCTCTTCAAAAATTGAAATTGAAGTGTGGAGGATCGTGGCTTGAGCTTTGTCAGTCTTCTCCATCTTATCTTGAGCCTTTCTCAAGCGCCAGTGATCACCACCGTCACCCTTGTTGCAACCAAGTTTTGAACATATTCAAAACTTCCGTAGCGAGAGCGCTGAGGTCGCCAAGAGCGCCACAGTCATCTTAAAAGTGTGTTAAAATGACTTACCCGTAGATGTGACGTAGCAATGCCTAAAGCGTACTTCAAGTGCATTGAAAGTGGCTCCTATCACCCATGCTTTCAGGCCCATTCCCAAGACATTTTGTCCTCAGTTATGTTCCAGTTCCAGTGCATCTCATCTGTGCATCCTGGTTGGTATTGTTACGTCACCACAACAGCAATGCAATCAGGTCAAAAATGAAGTTGGAGGGCAATTCTGCCACGTTTTGCACAGATTGCCATGGTCACCATGATTGCCTTTCTAGTGAGATGGGCAGGCTTAAAGAAAAAAAAAAAACATGCATGATTTCCCTCTTCATGTTTGAACAAGCCTTCAATGCACATTTCATTGTCATACATGGCATGGTAATCTTAATGAGGCTTGATTGTTGTTGTTATTTGTTTGGTGTCACCTGTGACAGGGAGGAGCAGTTGTTGTTATTTGTTGTTATTGTTGTTATCATCATCATTATAAGTATTATTATTTGTTTGGTGTCACCTGTGCCTGGGAGGCACAGTTGTTATTATTTGTTGTTACTGTTGTTCTTGTTATCATCATCATTGTCATCATTATTATCATGACCTCTTCTCTTTTGAGTGTAATATTGCCCCTGACAATGCCTGTATCTGCAACTCAGGACAGTATGTTTATAATGTGGTTGTGGCAGTGTATTCTAATCATCTCTCAAGGCTAGTCACTGTGAATAATTCAAACAAATAAGATACCTAATGACATTCTTTTGTCACTAAGTTGGGTTAGAAAGGAATTTTGCCATAGTAACTTACATGTAAATCTTTTCAAATGTGAACATTTTCAAATAGCAGGGAAAATCAATAAAATTGTGTTTTATGGCTGGAAAATGACAGAAAGTATCTTTAGTTCTTCACTGTATATTTTTTTTTCAAATCCAAATTGAATTCACAAGAATTTTTTTTCTTACAGTACTGTCAGCGATAAGGAGTTCCTGAAGCTATCCCAGTGTATCCATCCATCTTATTACATGGCTGTTGGAATATCTCTTGGGATCTCTCATACAAAGCTTGATGCGATCCTGTTTGAGAAGTTGAATAACTACCCTAATGCATTACTGGCTGTATTCTTGAAATGGAATGTCATGCAACAACCTCCAAACACAAGCAAAAGAGATGTTTTGGCTGATGCACTTCGAGAGAGTGACTTGGGTGACTTATCAGAGAGACTACGCAATGCACGTCTACTTCCAGACATTACAGGTATGAATTAGACAATCCAAAACCGCACCTGAAGTACTGGGCGGAATACCATTTAAGTCCTTTGATCTACTGTGACATTGGCAACTGCTTTGTTTCGTACTCCTACCATGAATTCAGAAGCGTCATAATTCATTGGTTCATTATGTTTTCATAAGTTACTTGATAATTTTGAACTTGTTTCAAGTACCCCATACAATTTTAGAGCACTTTATATTACATGTATATGTATCATTCCAGTATAAATACTGTTACCTCATAGATCAGGGCCCCGTCTTACAAAGGGTTGCGATGGATTCAAATCGATCGCAACTTTGAGAGTGATCTCAACTGTGTACTTAAGAGATAGGAGTTGAGATCAATCTCAAAGTTGCGATCGATTTGAATTCATTAGCAACTCTTTATAAGACGGAGCCCAGATGGATGAAATGCAGATATTTTTCAAAATACACTATAAGCGTGGGCCAAAAGCAGAAAAGGGGGGTTTTTTTCCACCACCTGTACAAACTAAGTAGACCATGCTCATTTTCAAGCTTAAAGCATAACAAACAATATTCAAGAGGTCTACCTCAAAAAATTAGTAGCGAAAACTTCCAAATCCAAGATGGCGTCCAAAATGGCCGCCATTTTGATGGATTCTATATTTTTCAAGATAAAATTTGATAGAAACATCCAATTGCAACAAAATTGTTCTCATCTGAAAGAAAATTAAATTCTCTACAAGTTGATGCCATTTGTGAGGGGTGTTGAAGTAATTTGGTCCAAATTTTTAGTTGAAAAGTGTGTTTTTTGACATTTTTTGCAAAATGTCAAAAATGCATAATTTAGCATAAATCAAGGAAAATTTTATGGATAGTCTTGAAACCTTCCAGAAAACTTTCTTAATATATAATAATCATCTGTGCAAAATTAAAAAGCAATACCATTCTCCATTCTAAAGTTATAACACCTCAAACCTGAAAACTCATATTTCATAAATATCTCTTCTTGCATATGCATGTGTTACATGTATATTCCCATAGACTGTATTAACATGCATGTGCCTTGTACAAAACTGCAGACGTGGATGTTCACTGTGCAAATCAAGTATAGGCCATGCTTATATATGTTTGCGATTATTTATATGTTTGTGACTAAAGTTGGATGGTAGATGCCTTACTGAAAATCCAGTGTCATGGGGGGGGGGGGGGGGGTCAAAAGTCACGTATGTAGGTCAAAGGTCAAATGAGGTCAAATGTTAAAATTTCGCGCATATTTCTACAGGGGTGGGTAGTTTTAGAACCATAACTCCATTTGTAACCAAACTTGGTCGTAGATGCCTTTCAGGGACATCACTGGTATATGGGGGTCAAAGGTCATGTATGCAGGTCAAAGGTCAAATGAAATCAAATCTTAAAATTTCGCACATATTTCTACTGGGTTAGTAACTTTAGAATCATAACTCCATTTATAAACAAACTTGGATAGCAGATGCCTTTCAGGGACATCACTGGTATTTGAGGGCCAAAGGTCATGTATGTAGGTCAAAGGTCAAATGAGGTCAAATATTGCAATTTAACTACAAGAATGATTACACACGAAATGGGCAAGACACATCATGGCTATAGCCTTGTCACTTTATATAAATCATTTAAGATCGGATAGGAACAATCCATTGCAACGAAAGTGGTATCAAATAAAAGACAATAAACTTTCCTATAATTGCCATCCATGATGGGCATTAAGGTAATGCGGTATGAATATTAGGTTTAAAAATATGACATTATTTCCTAGTAGGGCCTGGTAATGATTCAAACTTTAGAACTCATCGCAGAAAAATATCTCTTCTTGCACATGTGGTATAATTACAAATATTAAGTTTAGTTTATTATCCGTTAATTGTATTCATTTTTTATCAAATCAAATTTTATGTACCCATATTCAGTATAGCCAACACATTTCTCTATTCATTGTTTCCTTTGTAAACCTCAGATTATGTACCGATAATTTTCCATTTACTCATTGCGAGAAAAACCATCTCCTGCAATATCATGATCAGTGTTACTATTGTAAGTTATTTGTGGACTTTCCACCTCTTGCTAATTGCTCTTAATTGTTTATTCTGAAGGTTCGTTAGTCCAAAGGTTTATTATTCAGGAGGTTCGTTAGTCTGAAAATGAAATAAGATTCGTTATTCAGAAGGTTTGTTAGTCCGAAAATGAAATAAGATTCGTTATTCAGAAGGTTTGTTAGTCCGAAAATGAAATAAGATTCGTTATTCAGAAGGTTTGTTAGTCCGAAAATGAAATAAGATTCGTTATTCAGAAGGTTTGTTAGTCCGAAAATGAAATAAGATTCGTTATTCAGAAGGTTTGTTAGTCTGAAAATGAAATAAGATTCGTTATTCAGAAGGTTTGTTAGTCCGAAAATGAAATAAGATTCGTTATTCAGAAGGTTTGTTAGTCCGAAAATGAAATAAGATTCGTTATTCAGAAGGTTTGTTAGTCCGAAAATGAAAAAAAACAAACAAACAAAAAAAAAAACGTTATTCCGAAGGTTCATTAATCCGAAAATGAAATCAGGTTCGTTATTCCGAAGGCTCGCTAGTCCGAAAATGAAATAAGATTCGTTATTAGTTCGTTAGTTATTCTGGGACTAACGAACCTTCGGAATAACGAATTCTATTTCATTTTCGGACTAACGAACATCTAGGTATGTGCAATTTGTGTGTTTCGAAATAATGATCCTTTGGAATAACGAATATCACCAGGGACCCCACCTCTAACTAAGAAAAATAACCTTTAGATTCGTTGAATCCTACGAAATGTCTTAACCATTAGCATAAATTCTTGGGGAATGGGGGATATACCCCCCATACTTTTTCGAGAGGGGGGATGGTGTGTACAAACATTCCCCTCCCCCACATTTTAAGGAAAAAAATGATATTGTCAGTAATCAGTTGGTTAATTTTTAACTAAAATCTCATAAATGACGGCCATATCGTGGATTTTTTTTATTTGCAATGCTCTTAAAAACCGTTGAAGTAGTTATTTTTCGCTCGCAAAATAATATCATGTGTATGTGGGGGTCTGCACGGGTGAATGAGGATGTCTGTGTATACTTAAGTGTGAGTTCACGAAAAAAAAAAAACTAAAAAGGTGATCATCCCCCCCCCCCTCCTCAAAACGGGTTTACGCCGGTGGTCTTAACTATCAATGTTCATACATTCCAGTGAGAAAGTTCTTAAAATCAGCTCATTGGAAGTATCAGATATAGAATGCTGCGTCTAGATTTTGTCACTTGTCATTGCCTGTTGCCAATAATTATATTTACAATTTGATAAAAGCACCAAAATATCAAAAACAGAAAGGTTACAAAACAGTCCTTTTTGCCTTATCCAAATGCTACACAAATAAGAGACAGTGTAAAGTACATGTACAATGTTGTATCTTTTTGTATTTTAATATTATTTTGCATTAACTGGTCCAATTTCTTCTGTTTACACTTGTATACATTGTTGATTTTATGGATTTTGTGGACTGATTTTTTATGCCACTGTCCCAACTGAAATGCACATGCACTATTGTGCTGAATGATAAACTGTAATATACTACTGAGTTTCTGACAAATGCAAAATGCCCGGATTAGACTTTTTTTTTTCTTTCTGCTAATCATGCTAATGATTGCATATTATCTTGTGAAGTCATTTTGTACTAATTTGTATTCAATTTATATTATATATTACCACAGCTGCACTATATAAATTAAAGAACAACTTCCTATGAGTTGAAAAAATAACTTAATGACACTAGAAATGATTAATCTGAATATTTAAAGTGCTTTTTGAAAGAATGTTCTAGATGCCATTTGCCATGTTTCAGTAATTATTTTCTTTCCATTGAATGTGATATGTGTAATTTGTAATTTCTAATTCAAAATTGTAGAGCCACTGGCTGCAAAGCATGATGACATGGACCATTTTATCTATTTATCTACAAGAAACATTTCCATCCCAGTGCTCTCTGACCCTACTTTCACTTTTACTTTCACTAATTTCATGAGGGGGCGGGGTATGTGAAAAACAGCATTTTTTTTCTCCCACTAAATATAGAACAAATTACATTGTAACTCAACACCCCTCGTGAAGGGCATTCGATCGTAAGAAATTCTTTTTTCATCTGAGATCGATTTCATTCCAATTAGAAGTTCCTAACAATTTTTATGATGTAAAATTAATGTCTGCTTATGGCTCTCCGCTTATACATGGAAAAGTCACAATGATTATGTAAAAAAAATGAAGAACATATATGTACATGTATCTCTTTAAAAGTTGGCATATGATATAAACGTGTGAACCCCCCCCCCCCCCCTTACAGAATTGAGGTCCCATCTACCATCCAAGTTTAGTTACAAATGGACTTATGGTTCTAAAGTTACCAACCCCAGTAGAAATATGAACAAAGATTTTAACCTTTATTTAGTCTTTATTTGACCTTTGACATACAAATATGACCTTTGACCCCCAAATACCAGTGATGTCCCTGAAAGGCATCTACTACCAAGTTTGGTTACAAATGATGGTTCTAAAACTACCAACCCCTGTAGAAATATGTGCGAAATTTTAACATTGGACCTCATTTGACCTTTGACCTACATACATGACTTTTGACCCCCCCCCCCCCCCATAACATTGGATTTCCAGTAAGGCATCTGCCATCCAAGTTTAGTCACAAACATATAAATAATCGCAAACATACATAAGCATAGCCTGTACTTGATTTGTAGAGTGAACATCCACGTCTGCAGTTTTGTACAAGGCA
This sequence comes from Echinometra lucunter, assembly GCA_029962745.1. Taxonomy (NCBI): domain Eukaryota; kingdom Metazoa; phylum Echinodermata; class Echinoidea; order Camarodonta; family Echinometridae; genus Echinometra; species Echinometra lucunter. The sequence goes on along the minus strand of JAPZVO010000116.1, from coordinate 21,336 downwards.
CATGCATGTTAATACACTGTAGTCTATGGGAATATAACACATGCATATGCAAGAAGAGATATTTATGAAATATGAGTTTTCAGGTTTGAGATGCAATAACTTTAGAATGGAGAATGGTATTGCTTTCTAATTTTGCACAGATGATTATTATATATCAAGAATCAAGAAAGTTTTCTGGAAGGTTTCAAGACAATCCATAAAATTTTCCGTGATTTATGCTAAATTATGCCTCTTGCAAATTTTCAATTTTTGGGAAAAAATGTCAAAAAACACACTTTTCAACTAAAGATCTGGACCAAATTACTTCAACACTCCTCACAAATGGCATCAACTTGTATGAAATTTAATTCTCTTTCAGATGAGACCAATTTTGTTGCAATTGGATGTTTCTATCAAATTTTATCTTGAAAAATATAGAATCCATCAAAATGGCAGCCATTTTGGACGCCATCTTGGATTTGGAAGTTTTTGCTACTAATTTTTTGAGGTAGACCTCTTGAATATTGTTTGTTATGCTTTAAGCTTGAAAATGAGCATGGTCTACTTGTTTGTACAGATGGTGGAACGAACTCAAAAACTAAGCTAGATATTTGACTTTGGCCCTCCGCTTACTACATGTACATGTAGGTGTAAATTACACTGTATATCCTACTATAATTTTTTCTTGCAGTTTAACTTGTGTTTAAATGTGACTCAAATTTTATGTTTTGATATGAACACAGACTCCTATGCGTCTTATGAAGATATTATGAATAAAGCCCTTTAAATACGGTTATATGTAGGATTGTGAGGATTTAGACGTATATTCCATATAATGAACAATTGACCTAACTCTTTGAATAACTTGGGGATACTGCATTGCTCATTCTCATTAGATTAATACAGGACCTACCCTTTTCCAATAGGTAATGGTAAACCAATTTTTGTTTATGTGTTTGTTTTTTTCATATGAAGTCTTTCATTGTTTGGATCCTTTGGAGTCTTTGATATGTAGTGTAATTTAATATCATTATACATGACTTGTACATTGTATGTGAACCCATTTTCCATGATTAGCAGATATCATTTGGTTTATGCAATGAAAACTTTTTTAACCCATAGAAGTATAGAGCTTTTTAGATTTCTAAATTAATCGTCAATCCTCAAATTGGCAACAACTTTTTTTCCATTCTTACATAGTCTGATGAAAATAAATATAGATATAACATGAACAAGAATGAATAATTATTGTAAATTTTAAGTAGAAACTACCAATTTGAATGTGAAAATAGGGATTATATAACATTCCCTGCATTGCCAATTTAAAGATTTTGATGATTAGTTACACTTAAACTGCTATAATTTGAAAATGCAACATCATACTACATTGAAAATTTACTCAAATTTTGTAGTGAATTTTTCTTTTTCTACTCATGTATAATGTGTCATGCCCGGCATTCTAGACCAAGAGATACTGCCTGAACGAGACACTGTAGGTCTATGGGTTAAGCTGTCATTGTGACTCAGAAAATTTGTTACGGATCAAATGAAAATAGGATGATCTCTGTCGTCAAAACCTGAAATGTCATTTAAATAGAATTTTGAATTCCTTGGTGTACATGTATTATTGATCTTCTTAATATTATTTCCATGTGTTTTACATTAGGAGGGCCATCAAGACCACCAGAATCACAGACTCAACCTCCTCCAGCTGAATCTGAGACCAAACCACTTTCTCCTGAACTGATTGAGCGTTGTGCAAATGATTTCAAGTTCAAATACAGGTCAACTCTCTGTAAGATTAGAGCTGATCCTCTTGATCCTGCTTCTCTTGTACAGTTCGAAGACATGTACACAAACCTTATCTTGGAAGAAGAGCATAAAAGAGGCAAGCGAGCACTAGATTACAATGATCTGCTTGATCTCAAAGTCAATGGGCAGTTTCCCAAGCGGCTCATGGTTCAGGGAGAGGCAGGAGCTGGGAAAACAACGCTGTGTTCTAAGATCGCTTGGGACTGGATTGAAGAGAAGTATTTCAAAAAGTTTGTGTGGGTTTTGATTGTTCATCTACGTGATGCTAAGCAGTACACTCTTGGTCAGATTGCAAAGTCATATTTGGCCAGGAATAACCCAGCTACTGCTTGTCAGCTGGCTGAGTATATCCGATCAAACCCAGACAAGGTGTTCATAGCATTTGATGGATTAGATGAATTCAGTGGCAAAGGTATTTCAAAGTCAGAATGCCATTGGTCACAACCACCCGTTCAGCCATCACAGTCCAGAGCCGATTCCTCAGAGGCATGTGGAAGCCCTCCTCAGACATCTGATATTAGACTTGAAGATGTTCTTTGTTCTGTTGAGCTAGCCTCATGCCCAGTCTTAGTGACCACTCGCCCTTGGAGAGCAATAGAGATTAGATCGGATAAGGATCTTATGAAGCTCTACACATTCATTCATGTTGAGGGTTTCAGCAGGGAGAATTTATCAGTTTACATTCACAAGTACTTTGCAGAGGATAACTCTAAGTCTAAAGCAAATCAGCTCATCCAGTTCATGGATGGGAATGATGTCATATCAGAAAACATGGCCCATTATCCGATCTATGTTGCAATGCTGTGTCTCATGTGGAAATTACTTGGTGAGCAAAGACTGACAAAAATTAGATCACTTCAGACATTTTCTCAGATATTCAAAGAAATGATTGGCTTTCTGAAGGAGCATTATGCTCAGAAAATGATCGAGAAAGTAGGCAGCACATCACTCATTGCCTCTCTTGAGGAAATCAACAAACTTCTTGAACCAATAGCCAAACAAGCTTTTACTGGTTTACTGGCAAATACCCTGATTTTCAGTGACAGTGATTTCCAGTCTTGTCCAAAATCAATGGAAACTGCCTGCCGGGTGGGGATTTTGTCTCAGGAGGACAGAATTACATCAGGTAGCAGTAGTTGTGTGAATTCTCATGTGCAGTTGCCAGTCTTTTTCCCACACAAACTGTTCCAGGAGTACATGGCTGGTGTCTATCTTGCTTCCCTGTATGAATCAGATCGCAGTGAATTCAGTAGGTTGATTGATGAGGTAGTGCTGCCTAGGAAGAAGGAGTTTAGGTATCTCCTATACTTTACTGTGTCACAAAACAAAACCGTTGCATGCTCCATGATGGAATGCATGATACGGCGTTATAAGCCCTCTCTTGCAGGCATTGGAAGGGATGCAGACAGAGATTTCATTGTTGATGTAGCTTTTGAGAGTCAGGACTCAGATGTAGCAGCCTTGGTGAAGGAACGGGACTCATCACAGTGGGAGACGCTGTTAATTGATAAGAGTAGGACAGCACATACTGTGGCAGGATATGCATTCACTAGAATGCCTGTAGTGAGTATGAACATGTTTAAAGATTAGTTTAATTAACAAAATTACGTTGTCACTCCCCATACATGTACAAGTTAAGTAGTTCTTTTATTTGCTGTACATTGTGCTATAGAAGCTAACATGAGTTTGATTTAAAAGGGTATTATGAAACCCATTGATCTTAGCACAAGATAACGCAGGTCAGTCTTTGAAAATGCTTTTTATATTGGAATTACATCATGCTCATTGATCAACAGGTCAGAAAGGTTTGAACGCAAATTAATTGAAAAGAAAGTAAGAGTGTACATGTACAACTTTCTATACCATGTACACCATGCATATATTAGCTGTTATCTTAACCCTATTTAGCTGGGGGGGGGGGAACCCCCATCAAAATTTTTTGCGATATATCCGTAACGTGTAAAGCTCACGCCGCAATGTTTCATGAATTTTTTCTTTCAATTCTCGCGCAACTTTTGAGACCAAATTCGCCACACTCGGGTATGTGGTTCCAAACTGACATTGTACGCAGCATGCATGTCGGACCCAAAATTGCTCAAAAACCTGATTTCATGTACAAATCCAATGCAAATTCTGTTTCTAGCCAATATTCATCATAAATGTATCAATAATTTTACTTTAGCTGATTAAAACAATTAATTTCATGTTGTTTAATGATCGTGTCGCTGTCGATTTCCTTTGAAAAATCAATAAAAGACAAAAAGTTGAAAAATAAAGAAATAAGAATTTTAAAAAAAATAAAATACATAAGAAAAAAATTTCATACTACGAATTGTTTATGTACATTTGATAAGAATCCTAAAAAGAATGTCTAGACCAAAATTTAGCAGCTTTGGAGCTGTATTTACAGATTTACAGCTGAATTCTAATTTTATGCATAAATTAGAATAATTAATCAGAAATAAATTTGAATAATTTTGTAATAATTAACTATACAATTTTGGAGATTACATATACTTTCAGTGTGACGTATATGCTGATGTTCGTCGCGATTGCACGATCAACAGCCGAGATCTAAGGGGGGGCAAAATAAGCGCCCCCCCCCCTCCCCCGGCTTTGCAATTTCAAAATAGCCCAAGCTATATAGGGTTAGGGTTAACCCTAAACTTAACTTAAAATTGCAGCCTTGGGATTGAAACATTCCACAAATTATTTTGTATATTATCACCAGTATCCCTCTGAGAAGTTTTCCATATTCCCTTTTTTTGAATGCACGGGGGTGAATCGCCCGCTGCCCCCGTGTATTTTGAGCGCTGATGTACATGCAAAAATGAGTCCAAGTGGCACAGTCTTCAATTTACGCCAGCATGATTTGAATTTGATTGCAGTTGCAACTCCTGACATGATATGATATTTCATGTAATGCATCTGAGGATTCATTGGAGGATTTATTACCACTTGAACCAGTTCATCCTATCTGAGAGAAAATTACTTGAATCTTTCCTGGCAATCATAATCATTCGCTGGGAAATTATCTAGATTTTGCTTTAGTCTTACTTGAAGAGACTATATTCCATCTGACTCCCAGCTTTGCTTTTGCTAGCAGTAGTATTATAGATCTAGTGACCATGATCCATTAAAGGATATGCATGTGCTATGAATGGTGTTGTATGCAATATGTTTCTGCTGCCTATCTTTTTATATTTCCTTGTTATCATTCTTGGGTTTTAGATTTTCATACTGGAGGAGAAATGATAATTTCGTGAAAAAGGTAATGGCAGTAGTTCTTCAAGAAGTAACCCAATTTTCATTTTCTTCCAGCTTATGTCCCTCCTGATTGTCAGTTGTTTTAGATAGTTCTTACAGTGCAACTACGGCAATTGCTCATATACATGTAGATGAAGAACTTAGGTTGACATTCAAATGAACGTAAATGTTTGTTCCATATTACTTTGACATTTTATCCAGGTTAATCTCACTGTTGTGAGAGAGTGTGGACCTACTATGTCGCTTGACGTGGCAGAGATGATATGCTCCATACCATCCCTGGAGACAGCTATTTTGCATGACATATTCGTCCATGATGGTTTTTATGCAGTACTTGCAAAAAAAGGAAGAGAATCAAAGGTGAGACGGTGTTCCTCTATTTTACTATGTCCCTGTGTAACAGGTGCAGTATTCATTGCTCTGTGTTTACATTTATAATAAAAAAACCCTTCAGTGAATCGATTAATTTGAATTGACAACTTCACACACCACCCCCACCCCCCCCCCCCCTCCCCCCCCCCCAAAAAAAAAACCAACAACATATTAAAGCATAGAAGATACTTAAGACATTCAGGAAATATAGAATCAAACTAGTTTAAAAGAAATAATATTTTCGAAATTCTTGATCCATGGATAAAAATTTCAAGGAATGAGAAGAATGGTGTTGTCTATGACTGGATTTGTAAATTCCACAATGACAAAATAGGGAAAATACATGTATATAATGGAATATTGGGAAGAAGTGTCTTCGTTTGATTCCAATCCTTGCTTTGGTTTAGGGGCACAATCTGACAAGAGAGGGGGGGGGGGGTATGAAAGTGATGATTGCAGTATTTATTTTGAAATGAAGGCTTTCCATTTAGGGATTAAAGTGAAGATGCTTTAGGAATTCTATGACGTGGTTGTAAAAGGAATAAAGTGGTTAAAATTTTTAAATGAGACAAAGTCTTCAAATGGAAGAAAAGTTTAATATGGCCTAATTACCATATTTACAAGTATAACACAAATGAATGAGAAAAAAGTGAATAGGAATCATGGAAACGAATACCATCAAAATTCTCCATCTAAGATGTACAAACTAACTTGGGACTACAAGGAGTTGATACAGTGTAGAGTAAGGGAAATATTCTTGGTGAAATATTTCCACAAGTACAAAAACATGATTTTCAATTTTTTATGGAAGTTGTCTGCTATACTTTCTGATATTGGAAACTGGTAAGGTAACCTTGAACCACCCTGAATATTAAGAAAACTCCATTGTATGGATTGTTTATTTCATGATAATGAATTTAACCAGGGGAAGATGCGTTGTACGAACAGGGGCCTGAAATCATAATTGCTGTACTGTGGAGGCTAATCTTGTTTAGAAACAAGGAGCATGGTCAGGGGGAGACTGCCTATATTAAATTCAAATAAGAATTGATAGGAAATCTAATTGAAAAGACTGAGTCTGATTTTTTTAAGATTCCTGGTAAGAACTTTGTTAATCTTCGAGATAATATGTCTTCTATCATTTATCAGTAATGCAACTGATGTATGTGATATGATTGGAATCTTTATATTATCATGTGATGAGTTTGGAATATTTAGGAAATAAATCATGCAGTAATGTAATTCAGTATATATGGTGTCATATGTCATACTCTGCATTAAAAGACAAATTTCAGACCAAAATGAGTATGATGTATGTGAAAGCAAGATTTGAATGTGCTTTATAACATGATGCTTCAAGTTATTTAAGGATGGGTGATAATGAGTTTCATGTTTGCAGGATTGACTATTGAAGGATGAATTTGGAAGATACATTTCTCCATTTACTGTCACCAGTATTGCTTAATTGACCCCCTGGAGGAAACTTTATCAAGGGTTTAGTGCAACGAAGGGCTATCTATTTTTTGGCCATTTGACAAAACTTGCAATGAAGTTATGGTGCCAAGGGGTTTAGCTTCTTCCAAGATTAAATCAAAGTATGACCAGTGCTTATGTTTCAAATGCCTGGACTTCTTTACCATAACTATATATTGTGAAACAGAAAAATAAATCAAATCAAACTTCTATACAGATACATGTATATTGTAGAAAATTTATTGTTCTTTCAATGATACTAAACGTTTGTACTTTTTACCAATCAATGCATGAACATTATTATGAAACAGATCTATATTTCCCTCTGGACCTTTACATGTTTGTTCTCATTTGTTTGCTATTGTTTTATGCTAAAGTGAGAATGGATCCTTTCAGAAATTTGCACTTTTCTGAAAAAAATTCCTATGGTAGCTTATAATTACTGATAGATATTTCAAATACTAGATTCAGCCTGTAACTTTTGATAGATTTTTATCACCATACATCTTTCTTGGTGGAGTAATGTTTGATAAAACACACATGGTCTCTATGTCATATATATTGTGCCATCAGCACTGTATTAGAGTTTAAAAAGAAATTTAAGGCCAAAATGAGTATGATGTATGTGAAAGCAAGATTTGATTGTGCTTTATAGCATGATCCTTCAAGTTATTTAAGGGGATGATAATGAGTTTCATGTTTGCGGGATTGACTATTGAAGGATGAATTTGGAAGATACATTTTTCCATTTACTGTCAACAATATTGCTTAGTTGACCCCTTGGAAGAAACTTTATGTTTGAAAATGAGTTTCGTGTCAGAATTGATGATTGATGGATGAAGGCATCATCCCTAAAGGTATGTATGTACTTTCTGTCTGAGAGACATTGAAAATTTTAACAATAACTATGTGAGCTCTTCATATGTTAATTTATGATATGTACATATACATTTTCAATACCTTTATTTCTTCTGCCATTTAAAAATAATGTTGCAATGGCCATATGCAAGTGATAGACGAGATTGGATTTAACTCATGATATTTCCTTATCCATTTTGATGGGTTTGGATTATTTAGGAAACAATTTGTGCAGTGATGTCATAGTATATGATATCATACATATGTACATTTATATGATGTCATGTGGTATACTCTGCATTAACCTGTTAACTACTGGATTCTCTCCTTCCTATAGGCTTAATACAGGTGTCACCCACTTCCAGTAGGTTACTGGTTGATATCGATTCCAGGCTAAGATGAATATGATGCATGTGAAAGCAAGATTTGAAAATGTATGCTAGCTAAATAGAAAATGAATGCTCCTTCAGGTTATTAGGGGGGTAAAAATGAGTTTTGTATCAGAATTGATTATTGATGGATGACTTTGAAAGATATATTTCTCCATGTATTATCAGAATATAGCTTTTATCAACCTGTTAGTAGAAACTTATGTTTATCATGATCTTGAAGACATGACAGGACTAAAGATCCAATATTATCATTCTATGATCATCAGTGAAAGAGTTATAAATGTGGAAAAAAGTTTGAAAATTAAAACAGTAGATGTTATATGTTGATCTACATGCACACATAAATTGTGTTCATGAGATGAAAACATGTACTCTTGCAGGTCCAAAAACTGAGTCTTGTAGGAGTTGAGTGTTCTACACCATCCTCATCACATGACCTAGCAGAAGCACTGTGTTCTATGCCACAGCTGAATGACCTGACACTGCTTGTAATGGATCTCAGGGATGAGTTTTGCTCTGCATTGAAAGCAAAGGCATCATCCCTAAAGGTATGTATATACTTCCTGTCTGAGAGACATTGAAAATTTGAACAACAAGTATGTGAAACACTTCATAGGTTCATTTATGATATGTACATATTTATTTTCATTACCTTTATTTCTTCTACTACCATTTATCAATAATGTTGCACTGGCCATATGCAAGTGATGAACAAGATCGGATTCAAATCACTATATTTCCTTTTCTATTTTGATGAGTTTGGATTATTTAGGAAACAATTTTTGCAGTGATGTCATACCATGTCTTACATGTACATGTATATGATGTCATATGGTAAACTCCTGAATTCTCTCCTTCCCATATAGGCTTAATACAGGTGTCACCTGCTTCCAGTAGGCTATGGATTAATATTAATTCCAGGCTTAGATAAATATGATGCATGTGAAAGCAAGATTTGAAAGTGCTTGATAGATAAATAGAAAATGCTGCTCCTTCCAGTTATTTAAGGGTTAAAACTGAGTTTTGTATCAGAATTGATGATTGATAGATGACTTAGAAAGACACATATTTTGCCATGTATTATCAGCAATATACATGTAGCTTTTATCATCATGTTGGTAGAAACTTATGTAGTATGTTTATCATGATGTTGAACATATGGCAGGACTAAAAGATCCAATATTATCATTAATTCTGTGATTATCATTGAAAAAGTAATCAATCTAAAAAAAAGTTTGAAAATTAAAACAGCATATCTTATATGTTACCGTAATCTACATGCACACATAAATTATGTTCATGAGATGAAAACATGTACTCTTGCAGGTCCAAAAACTGAGTCTTGAAGTAGTTGGGTGTCCTACACCATCCTCATCACATGACCTAGCAGAAGCACTGTGTTCTATGCCACAGCTGAATGACCTGACACTGCGGCTAATGGATCTCAGTGATAAGTTTTACTCTGCATTGAAAGCAAAGGCATCATCCCTAATGGTATGTATATACATCCTGTCTGAGAGACATTGAGAATTTGAACAATAAGTATGTGAAACACTTCATAGGTTCATTTCTGATATGTACATAGCGGGGGTATACATGTAGTTTTTATCATCATGTTGGTAGAAACTTATGTAGTAAGTTTATCATGATGTTGAACACATGGCAGTACTAAAAGATCCAATATTATCATTACTTCTGTGATTATCATTGAAAAAGAAATCAATCTAAAAAAAAGTTTGAAAATTAAACCGGCATATCTTATATGTTACCGTAATCTACATGCACACATAAATTATGTTCATGAGATGAAACATGTACTCTTGCAGGTCCAAGAACTGAGGCTTCTATCAATCAAGTGTCCTGCACCATCCTCATCACATGACCTAGCAGAAGCACTGTGTTCTATGCCAAAGCTGAATGACCTGACACTGCAGCTAATGGATCTCAGTGATAAGTTTTGCTCTGCATTGAAAGCAAAGGCATCATCCCTAAAGGTATGTACATGTATATACTTCCTGTCTGAGAGACATTGACACTCCCATTTTCGGCAATTACAGCAAAAATGGGCGTGACCACCAAATTTTAAGTGGCCATAGCACGGTAACAGATGGTCCAAATTCAATGAAAATGGTATCATTGGAAGGGAATTATGTGAACTATCTGAAAATGTCTTACTTTTGATGTAGGGCCAATTTAATGAGTGATGAACTTTTGACCTTTTAATTTGACCGTGTGGATCACGCGACCTTGAGCCAATTAATTTATATCAGAATCCTTGACAATATTTCTACAAAATACAAAAAAAAACTGGAGATGTAATATTTTTTGTTTGTTTTCTAGCCCCTCTCAAAATTGGTATACTTACTGCAAAAATTGTCATTGCAGTCCCACACATAACTACCTGTGTATAGTGATTATGTATTCATCCTGAAACAACATAAGTCTATAGATGCTTACTATCCAGTACTTAAACTTGTTTTACGTGGGGAGAACAACTTATAAAACTTGATAATGATGATCAGACCCTCTTGCAGGCTTGCAAGCAATGTTAGTGCATAGAGAATTGAAGTAGATTAACAAAAACATTGTTAGCAACACTGCCTTCCTTCTTAGAAGAATGCATAAATTGCCATTTTTTTTTTAGCAGACTGAGCTTGAGAGAATTTATCCACAGTTGGTAAACTTTTGCAATATGTCCTTCAGCTGTGTCTGAGATGATTTCCTAGATGATGGTGAAGTAAGAGAGGGAGCATTAATCTGACACGAAATGTTTTCTTGCTAACCCAACATCTTCAGCTTTTGCTACTAGTCCCTTGATAGTAAACAAAAATTTATGTGTCAGCTCCCATACAGACCAGACTCTGACTGCAGATGCCATCATTTATTTCTTTGAATAAAACATTCCCAGTATCATGTTTTGTTATTCAAACCTGAGGATGTGTTAGAATCAGCTGTCGGATTGCAAGACTGAATTCTCATAGCATAAACTGTAAATGACACCACAGATCTGCCCCAGTAAGGAAATCTTCTCTTCATGCTTATAAACTGAGCCGGGAAGAACAGACCAGAATTTAAAGCGCAATTTCATCACCTCAAGAAGATAAGAAAGAGAGCAATCCATCAATGGATGTAAAGGAGCAGAACTTTATCTGCTGTCTGCATGATAGTTTTCTAGGGAATGACATGGTAGATGAAATTGCTCACGAGTTTGGAAACTACCGTGTCAAAGTCTTGCATCCACATGGGCCTGTAAATCAGTTCAGTTGGCCAGCAAGGGAATGGAATGGATGGATGGAGAAGAAACCATTTTTTGCTAGGTTGATGCTCCTTTTCATACATGTACATCACCATCATATCAGAAATATATCAAATCAGACACTGAAGAAGGAAAATTTATCCACAATAAATAGATTCCCTCAAGCTTTGATTGGTGAATACCTGATAATTTCTTCATTGTCTAAGAAGGAATGTAGTGTCATTAATTAATTTTTTTGTCAATATACTTCAGCTCTCTATGCATCAGTATTGCTTTGCAAGCCTACAAGAAGGCCTGATAATTGTTATCAACTCAGTTATTCCCCACTTTACATTTTTAAATCATGTTTTTAGTAATCAATAAGCAACTATAGAATACACTGTATCAGCATATACAGCAAGAATACATAATCACTATGCACAGGTAGTTATGTGTGTGGGACTGCAATGAAAATTTTTGCAGTAAGTATATCAACTTTGAGAGGGGCTAGAAAGCAAACAAAAAATATTACATCTCCAGTTTTTTTGGGTTTTTTTGTAGAAATATTGTCAGGGATTCAGATACCAAAAAATTGGTTCAAGGTCGCGTGATCCACACGGTCAAATTAAAGGTCAAAGCAAAGGTCAAAAGTTCATCACTCGTTAAATTGACCCTACATCAAAAGTAACACATTTGTCAGATAGTTCATATAAATCCCTGATACCATTTTGCATTGAATTTGGACCATCAGATACTGAGCTATGGTCACTTTAAAATTTGGTGGTCACGCTCATTTTTGCTGAAATTGCCGAAAATGGGCATGTCCTAGCGCGAAAACCATGCATCTGATTGCGCTGAAATTTAGAATATTGTCATGGGCCATGTCAAATTACCTATATACCAAATATGAACAAATTCTGAGATGGTGCGATTTAATTCTAATATTTTTGGGGTGATTTGACAGGGAATGACCCTATGGTATACGCTGCAATAACCTGTTGACTACTGAATTCTCTCCTTTCCATAGGCTTAATACAGGTCACCTGCTTCCAGTAGGCTATGGGTTGATGTTAATTCTAGGCTAAGATGAATATGATGCATGTAAAAGCAAGATTTGAAAGTACTTGATAGATAAATAAGAAATGCATGCTCCTTCCAGTTATTTAAGGGTAAAACTTAGTTTCATGTCAGAATTGATGATTGATGGATGACTTTCAAAGACACATATTTTGCCATGTATTATCAGCAATATAGCTTTTATTAAAATGTTTTTAGAAACTTTATGTTTATCATGATCTTGAAGAAATGGCAGGATTAAAAGATCCAATATTGTCATTATTTCTATGATTATCAGTGAAAAGGTTGTGATAGTACATGTAGTTATTCCATAAAACAGTAAATTTTATATATTAATTCACATATGTACAGGTAAATTATGTTCATGAGCTGACATCATGCATACTCTTGAAGTTCCAAACACTCTGCCTTGAAGAAGTCAGGTGTTCTGTCCCGGCCTCATCACATCACCTAGCAGAAGCACTGTGTTCTATGCCACAGCTGAATGACCTGACACTTTACTTTGTTTTTGTTTCTTAACGTTTTCCTTTAATTTCCTTTTATAATTTCTTCTATGCTTCCCTATGAATTTCTTTATTTTCCTATATTCTCTCTTTTTTTTTCTTATGACTGTTGTTTCCTTTTATATTTGTCCTTTTATTTTCCCAGTTTTCATCATTTCTTCTATGCTTCCTTATTGTTTCTCTATGTTTCTATCTTCTCTCTTTGCCTTGTCTTATGGTCACTTGTGCCTTGTTTTTGTCTTTTTTTTCCTCTTTATGTTTTCCTTTATATTCCCCATGATCTTTCATCATTTCTTATTTGCTTCACTATGTATTTCTTTATTTTTCTATATTCTCTTCTGTATTTCCTTATGTTACACATGTACTTTATTTTTCCCCCTTTCATCATTTCCTCTATTCATTCCCTATGTGTATATCTTTTATAGGGTCAGACAACTTTGCAGTCTAGGGACAGAGACTATCTTGTTCTGCAGGTTTTACTCTTCGCAAAAATTGTCTCATTGACTTCAGAGTTTTGGCCTATTTCTACAATGAGGCAACACACGCTCATGGTTGTCCTGTTGTAAATTCAAACATGCTCGCTTTGAAACTTGGATCCCAATGAGAGAATTTTAGCATACAGAATAATATCCATCTTCACTTCTACCTGGTCGATTTCTACTGTTTGAAGTTCTATTTGAGTTAGCATTTAGTTTTAGAAGTGCTAGTAATGAAATCATATGCAAAACATATTTTCAATCAAAGATGTGTTAAGGTAATGAAATCCAGTCAGACAAGCTCTTATGGCCGAAGGCCAGCCCGTGTGATCTGATCACTGCTTATAAACAGCTGTCGTCGAGTGAAGGCCTACCGTGTGGAAGAAAATGGAATATTTTTGTGAATTTTAATATAATATCTCTGAAATTCATGCTTTAAACACTATTTTGCTATACAAATCCACCCGCGTGGCCAAGGGGGGGGGGGGAATGGAGGCGGTTGCCCCCTCCAAAATGCCAACAAAAAAGAAAGAAGAAAGAAAAAAATAGGAAAAAAAGCGTGAGGGAGAAAAGAAAAAGGTAAGAGAACGTAAGAAGAGCGAGAGCAGACAAGGAAGAATTCAAAGAAACGTCAGAGCTTCTGCGTTTTGCGCTTTGCCCAGGAGGGGGGAAACTCCCCCCTCCCCTAGGGAGTGCACTTCATGCACTCAGTAAGTGATTTGCCTGCTTCGCGTGCTCACTACCGCCCCCCTAAAATGAAATCCTAGCTACGCCGCTGTACAAATCCTCGTTGGAATTAAAGAGAGGACATACTTTTTTAATACACGGATATTTTCTTTTTCATAATCTCTTCAGTCAAGGCTCTAATGGCCAGTCTTATCAGCGCTGCAGCATGCTCAAGGCCGTCCAAGGATTTTAGAGGCCAACCGCGAGTGCTGCATGTTTTATAACAAGTTTCAGGGCTCAAACTCGGATGCACTACAACGAAGCAAAATCGTAATGCATGTTTACGGAATTATGATTGAAGGATTAATTTAGATGTACATGTATCTTTATGTATTATCACCAGTATAGCTTTCAATGTTCGACCTGTTTTTGAAGAAACTTTATGTTGATCATGATCTTGAAGAAATGGCTGCTCTAAAAGATCCAGTATTGTCCTTAATTCTATTATTATCAGTGCAAAAGTTATAATAATCAAATATACATGCACTGAGAAGGTCTAGTTGAAATTATGGATTCTGAGGTGACTGGCATAGCACTACGTTCTGAGGGGCGCAGCCCCAAAGAAAATAGTAACTATATATGCCATTCACTGAAGAGTCCATAATTTCAGCTGGTACTTCCAAATGAGTGCATGGCATATTTGATTTATACCCTACAACACAAGTGACAAAATGTACATAAAAATAGTAATAATAAAAAAGTGAAATGACCACATTTGCTCATTTTGCCTAGTCACACAACGCCATTGCTGGATCAACGATGCAACAATAACGATGAAAACTTGAACTGCTGAAGTAAGCAAGAAACATTAAGAACTGGAAAACTGGAACACATTTACAATGTCGTACGATGCAATGCACACACAATGCAATGTGCACGGTGCAGCACTACATGTAGGTGTTCGATGCAGTCAGTGCCTCAGTCTCACATTATCGGATATCGATAGCTAAATAGCTTGTAATCGTAAAAAGTGACGTCATGTACTCTTGCAGGTCCAAACACTGAAACTTCAAAACGTCTCCAATCTCAATCCAGCCTCATCAAATGACCTAGCAGAAGCACTGTGTTCTATGCCAAACCTGAATGACCTGACACTGGATAGCATGGAATACAGTTTCAGGAATGAGTTATGCTCTACATCAAAAGCAAGGGCATCATCCTTACAGGTATGTATACTTCATGCATGTCCATGGCACAGAATATGAGCAGTAATGATATTTTTAATGTACATTTCCATAACCTTTATTTCTTCTTCCATGCTACAGTAGCCATATGTACATGATAGACATGATAGGATTTGAATTTCCATAAAATTTCCTTTCTTTATGTGTGATGAGTTTGGAGTATTTTAGAAAACAAATCATATGCAGCAATGTCTGTCATACTGTACCTGATGCATGTGAAAGTAAGATAAGTGCTAGAGAAGTAAATAGAAAATCCATGCTCCTTCAAGTTATTCAAGGGTAATAATGAGTTTCATGTTTACAAGATTTGGTACAGTGAATATTTCTCTAATTATGCACTATCGTCGCAACTGCTTAATTGGCCTTTTGGAAGAATTTTTATGTTAATCACGATTTTGAAAAATTGCAGGATTGAAAGATCCAATATTGTCATTTATTCTATGATTATCCGTGAAATGTAGTTGTAATTTTTCAGTGAAATTTCATGAATTTGAATAACAAGTTATGAAAGCAAATAAAAAGACTGGATGGAGTAACACATGTCAACAATGGAAATTGAACTATATTGTAAAGGAAATTGATTTAAATGGAAAATGGAAGTATTAAGATTAAGATCAAAAAACAAAACATAATCATGAGAAGACAGAGAAAAAGGCATAGAAAAATAGATACAAACCTAAGCTCCAGGCTCCAGTATACAACATGTATGTAATCACAGAGGTTTTGTGTACAAGTCATTGTGTGCATGTGCAATACAAGTACATGTTGGTTTGCGAAACCAGAAAAGCTTTGATGCACTAGAACTGTCACTTTGGGCGATGTCAACATCATTGAGCATTGTCTAGTCCTAGAATCTCATAATTATACATGTAGATAGAAGTGGAATGGTCATAACTAACAACCCAAGATTATTAAAGAAATTTACCACTTACATCCATGGCATCTGATGTTACTTATACATTTGGTACTACTAAGGCACTACTACTGCTACTGCTGCTTATAATGATTATATTCAATGTGTATACCGAGTGTCCCCTAAAAAAAGACACACTTAAAATGGCCCCGAATGAAAAGGTTTATCGAATTTGGAAGATATTCTAAATATATGGAAAGCTGAAAGTCTCTTCTATCATATAACACAAAAATTGAAAATGTTTTATGCTTGATCTTTGAGTAAGCACTGCCCACTTTTTTCGAAGGATGTGAAAATTAGGTTGTGCAGGAATTGGATATCCACTTTGGGTGCAGTGAAAAGTTATCCAACTTAGAAATTGCTGATTGTCTGATGAGTTCATCATAAATCATGACAGATATAGGTTTGTGCAGTGAACTGTGAATTACATGGCTTATGAATTCAAAAGTTTATGCAATTTGATGATGGAAGTTGTTTTGACAGAATGGTATTATCTGGTGTTGATTGATGTCTGTGGTAATTGTAGCGGTGCTCCTGGTAGTTTGTTTTGAGGGGGGATGGTTGTCTGTGTGTGGCTGGGTGTGTGAGTATGTGTGGGTGCTCTTGTATGCGAGGACAGTGAACAAAGAAAAATTGCTGAGAACAATGGTCATCAGATGTCAACCAATAGTCCTCTAATGTCAAGCAATAGATTTAAGCCTCTAATATTCTGTTAGCCTTCGGAGGACAGGAAAACAATAGAGGAACCAAAGCTGTCCTCTGAAGTAAATTCATATGAAGATGTGCTTGTGTGCATGGGGGGGGGGTGTATGTGAGACATGTCACAATTCCACAAAGTGTTTTTCATTGTCATAGGTCCATCCATAGGTATTTTGCTCCATTCCAAGCCATTTATCTCATCTTTCATTGATCGGTTGGTTGATTGATTGATTCATGATTGATTGGCTGATTGACTGATCAAATCAGTATTTGATTGATTGCATGATGGGATCATTCTTTGATTCTGTATTATCATATTTCTGTTCCTGAATAATGGTGATATAAACCATACCATACCCAGCAAAAATCGTAACCCCAGTCATTCATTATCATTTGCCACAGATCAACAGCAGGTACTGCTTTTAGAACTTCAAATTATCATTACTGATGCATGAACATTTGATTACATAACAGCATGTCATACATCTAAACTCATAAGCAATTTGTAAGCTGCATGGAGAACTTCTCATCTCAGTCAAAATGATAGTGAATTCCTGTGCAGCCTTATTTTCATGTCCTTTACCAAAGTGGGCAGTGCTTACCCAAGCATGAAATATTTTTGATTTTTTTCTTGTCATATGATAGAAGAGACTTTCAGCTGTCCATATATACAAAAATTCCCCAAAATTCACTTAAATTGTGTATTTGGGGGTTGTTTCCAAAGTGTATCGTTTTGGGAGGACCTCTCTACAGCACGCATATCCCCCAAACAAGGTGCTCAAGGCACACCAATATTACCCCAGCTCAGCTAGGCTACCTATTTCAGTGCTCACATCATTCAAGGTACTCCTTCCTGGTGGTCCCTATTTACACCTGGGTGGATTGTAGCAAATACAGATTAATGTCTTGCCAAAGGACAAGGTGCTGCAGTGATATTTAAACCCCGGACCTCGTGGTTCACCGTGACTGTCCAGGGACTTATCCAGTGGTTCACAACACCTCTACGTTGTTATGGATCCTACCACTACTACTTCTACTACTACTACTACTGCTACTACTACTGCTACTACTACTACTACTACTACTACTGCTACTACTACTGCTACTATTACTACTTCTACTACCACTGCTACTACTACTACTACTACTACTACTACTACTACTTCTACTACTACTGCTACTACTACTACCACTACTGCTACTACTTCTGCTACTACCACTACTACTTCTAGTGCAACTGCTACTACTACTGCTACTTCTGCTTCTACTACTACTACTACTACTACCACCACTACTACTACTACTGCTACTACTACTACTGCTACTACTTCTACTGCTACTACTGCTGCTACTACTATTACTGCTACTACTATTACTGCTACGACCACTACTTCTACTACTACTACTTCTATTGCAACTGCTACTACTACTACTACTACTGCTACCACCACTACTACTACTACTGTTTCTAAACACTCAAAAAATTTTGAGGATGAAAAACAGATCACTCTAGACTTGTAATTTGTAAATGTCATTTCTTTTTTTACTTTTTATGATTCAATTGTACTCTTTTCTTTTGTTTTATTAATCAAGCACTGCTGCACTGTTTACCGGAAATGAAAAAAATGTATTCTAGACTGAAACAGATCAAATCACCTTTCTAGTAATACAATCAATTTTGCTTTCACATTTTACAGGGTTGTTTTCCTCAAATCAAGAATGGAACTTTCAGGTACAATGGACATCTTCATGAAGACTTGAACTCATTCCTTCGTTCACTTGAGCCCTTTGGCGGGTTAGTAAAGAAAATGACTACATCAGTTTATACATGTTTGTTTGCATCATCTGTGTAATGCAGAATTGAAGATTTGAATCCTAGAATTAAACAAGATGAAATAATATTAATCCTCAATGGAGAGCATTTGATCAACATTTCAATACCTGCACAGTATGTTTATTTCATATGATAATTAATTTTTCTCCCACAATAGGCAGCACCAAGAAATTTAAGAAATTTCATGTGTCCACATTTTCCTTCATCAAACATGGTCTCTGTACTGTTTTTCTTGTTTTGCAAGTACTGCAAACAATTTTTGCCTGGTATAGTGGTAGGTAAGTAACACAAGGAAAATGTCATAAGAATATTGCAAGTGAGATGTATTACCTGATGACTTTTTGACTGTAAAAAATTGCCTATTGTAACTTTTTTTTGTCTGTTTTTCTTATACAGGTTGCTGGCAGTTGGAGAGCAACAAATTGAAAATGCACGCTCTTCATACCAGGTGCTTCCATCTACAGCGGATGTTACTGGAACAAATCTAATCTCTCAAGGAAACACTCCCCACCAACCTACATGGCCATTTCCTATGCAACTATTAGAAGGCATTTACCATGGAAACACACATATCACTACCAATGTGTTGACAGAGCCATCAAGAGCTGTCACTCTGTACCAAGATAATGTGACAAGAGCTAGCAACGTTTTGCCAATACATGCGGAGAACCGTGTTCCCCTAGATCTCAGGGGTTCAGGTGCCTGCATTTCAGCCTCACAAGGATCTTTTGATAGTCTCCCTGTGATGCAACCTTTGCAGCAGATAGGTACAGCTGGTAGTTTGAATGATGCCATGACAGAGAATCCTAGGCAGAGGCAACCCCAATTGATACCTCCTAGTGTTCAAGCTGGCATGTCTCCTTGGTACCATACTGCTTCTATGTTCAACCCTGGGTACAGAGAGCCTTATCTCAATCCATCCTATGCCTCCTTGTTAGGCTATGCTCCATCTCCTATTCTTCAGGCCTCAAGGTATAATCAACATACCATATCCACAGGATTCATTCCACAGACACAGTATCAAACATTGGATCCTGAGAGAGCAGGTTCTGCAACCATGGCTGAGTCTAGTGAGGATCACAACACTCAATCTCACCATGCCTCTCCTTCCACTTCTGGTCCTTTGTGTAACCCTCCAGTCTCTGGATATCATCAATCTGTCATGCCCAGAGAGCACATCTCAGGTCCACCACATCAAACAATGGTTCAAGAGCAGGCAAGTTTTCCACCCTACCATGCCTCTGCTGCCAGCTCTGCTCTGTTGTTTAACCCTCCTGTCTCAGGATATGACCAACCAACCCTATCCTCAGGGTGCCTTCCATCAACACAGCATCAGCCATTGGTTCCTGAGAGAGCGGGTTATACCACCATGGCTGGATCTAGTCAGGATCACTACCCCCAACCTTACCAAACTCCAAGGACTGGTTATACTCCTCTGTCTTTTATGTCTAACCCTGCCATCTCTAGAAACCTTCAGTCTTCTATGCCTGCAAGACACCAGTCAGAAACACATTATCAACCATCGGTTCAAGAAAGAACAGCTTACAACAACACGCCTTCCATGTATAATCCTGCTATGGTTGGAAACCGTCAAGCTGCCATGCCTGCGAGACACCAATCAGCTAACCCATATCAGCCAGCTTCTCAGTATATACCACCTGTTCAAGAGGGGACAGCGTCTACCAACAGGCCTGCTATGTGTCACCCTACCATATCTAGACACTTTCAGCCTACCATGGTTACAGGACGTCAATCAGTTCAAGTGGAAACAGCTTCTAGCAATAGGCAGCCTTTCATGTATAATCCTACCATGGCTGGAAACCTTCAACCCACTATGCCTTCAAGACACCCTTCAGCTACCCAGCATCAACCATCAGTTCAAGAGGGGTTTAATATTAGGCCTTCTATGTATAACCCTACCATGTCTGGAAACCTTCAGTCTACCAATCCTGCAAGACACCAGTCAGCTATCCATTATCAAGCATTAGTTCATGAAGGGACAGCTTATGCATCTACCAACAGGCCTTCCACATATAATCCTCCCATGGCTGGGAATGTTCCACCCACTATGCCTTCAGGATACCATTCACCTAGCCATTATCAACCAAGGCCTACCATATCTGGAAACATTCAACCTACCATGCCTGCAAGATACCATTCAACTACTCATTATTAACCATCAGTTCAAGAGGAAATATCCAGCCTCTACCATCAGGCCTTTCCTGTACAACCTAACTAAGTCTGGAAACCTTCAACCTACAATGCCTAAAGGAGGGCAATGATCAGCTATTACAATGTATATCAATCAGATACTCACCAAAGAACAGATTCCTCATTTAGAGAAGGTACTTCCATCCAGCTTTCACACTTAAGCACCTTCTTGCAACCAATGCATGATAGACCCAGTACTGCTTGAGGTCAGGTCTTCCATGATGGCATTTCATCCGATACTGCAGGTCAGATCTCTCATACATATGGTGAAGGTAGCAGCAGTCGGAGCATTCTACTCTGTCAAAAGTTCCACAGGAGGATCCTG